>VZSZ01001845.1:341001-425292 GCA_013398815.1 Ibidorhyncha struthersii
GTAAAAGAAAGTTTTTTTCTTTCCCCCCCCCCCCCCCCTTTTTTTTTCCCAGTACAGAGGCTGTTTAATTTTAAGATGTATTTTACAAGTACAGTGTATTAACATGATGTTGGTCTTATTCCTCCTCCCGCTCTTAATGGAAAGGCTGTGATCATGTATTTGTATCCAAGAAGTGAGCTGTGGCTGCCATTTGGTCAGGTCTGATAGTTTAGATCCCTGGCAGGGTGATGGGTACGTGTAGCGCTGCATCTTTGACTCCAGTCAGATGGACAGTATACGTTAATGTTTATAAGGGTAGTGTGATGCAGATTAATGTTTAGAAGGGTAAATGAACTGAAGCTGTTGAGATGATGAAAATGTAGTCACAAAACTGTCACAGATGGAAAACGTTAAACAAATTGTTTAGAACTGTGCAATCATCTGATTAGGGAGAAATTGCTGATCTGCTCTAAAACAACTGCTGTTTATAATTTTTTAAAGATACAGTGTTGTATACTTTGGAGAGTTAGGAACGGTTTAAATAAATTCTGACAGATCATGAACTAAATTCTTCTAAAGAACTGACTTTCCACTGCCTTATCAGAGCTATAGGTAATAAATTTGAATTCTACAACCAAGAAAAAGACAGACATATCAATTATTTCTAGCAGCTCCTCTAGAAAAGACACATCTTACAAGCTTGTATCTGTTTCTAATTAAGTTTATAAACACTTAGAACCATCCGAATGCATATTTCTAAATCCAGTGTGATCCTTGAGCGTACGAGATACTTAAACAATGAAGATAGTGCCAGTAAGGCGTAGCCAGGCAAGTTGTTCCCTCACTTTTTAGTATGTTTGGATTAAACTGAAATGGCTGGCGTGGGGCTTTAGCTTCATGTGCACCAATATGCTCAAATATTCCAGTGCTTCTGTAATAAAAAGGTAATGTTATTAAATTAATTTGTGGATTCTAAACAACCGGCAGTGCATAAATTGGCTGGTGGGTTCGAAATTACACCGGCGCATCAGCTCTGCAAGTTTCCCAAAACAATCAGTTGCGAAGACAGAATGGTCTTTAAAGTGAGATTTGACGTATAGTCATAATATGAACTCTGTTTTGCATTGCTCTAGCAAATCTCAAACTTAAATATTTGTGATTTTAAAGTTTGTATTTACTGATATTCTAAATATATCTGCTTCTGACATAGGTGTAGCAGAGTAAATCAACGCCCCTCAAGGAGCACCGTTGTCTGACTTCTAGTAGAGTTCATGAAACATTTGGCTTGTACTGCAAAATTCCCCAAAATATGTTTTAATCCAAAATGACTGTCATGGAAATTGTGTAATGAACAGATGTATTTTGAAGTAACGTAATTTTTTGAGGTCTTTACCTGAAAAATTAAGATACCCTGGCATACTTTACTTCTCCTCGCACTGAAGAAATGATGGTTGCGTGCTCAAGGTACCCCTTCACCATTTGAATGTGACATTTGATTCTCTAGCAGAATAATTCTGCCTTTTTTTTTTTTTTGTGACTGGACCAGAAGTGAACTCATTAGTTGGTGAAGATTCAGGGAAATGTGGGGAAGGACAAGGACTGCCAAATCTTGTAGGAATCATTTTCCATACTCAGAAGGCGTTAGAAACACAAGAACAGAAATTAAAAATTAAATAATGTGGAGTAAGTAGAGCGATCATGCAGACTTATTTCATGCCGAGGATAACTAGCATATGGGATTAGTTTCAAAATGTGATAAAAGTTAAAAGCTGTAATTAGGCACACATACAGAGCAGCTGTGGAAGGGACACCACAGGCATGTGCCGAGTCCCGGCGCAGCCACACGCGACCAGCCACTTTTTCCAGGGTCAGACCTTTTGTAACGATCCTCAGTGCCTCAGATCATGTTTACTCTCTGCGCCAGTGACATCATCCTGACTTTTCACATGCAACATAATTGATTCCATGTTTTAATTAATTTAGCCAGTACATTGATTGCTGTAATCTGATTTACTTAGCTGATAAGCTACTGCCAATTGCTTCAATTTTGCCTATTTCATGGAAATTCTTGCGTTTGTAGTTCTCAGCTTGATTCTTGTATTTGTTTTTTTTTTCCCCCTCCTTCTCATATATCAGTCTCAACGAGGACTTTGCCCTTCTTTTTGAGAAATCCTCTTACTGCTTCCTGCCATTTTTACTTCTATACAGTTCAAATATTTTAATAAATACCATTTAACTCTTTTACTCCTTCAGATTTTTTACTGTTTCCATCCCATTCTTTGGAGCTGTAAATCCTTAAAGCATAACCCTCTAGCTTTTGTCTTTTGTACTGTCTTTGATTCCATTGGTTTTACTCTCATTGCCAGCCTGGGGCTCAGGACTGTGTTTTGCTGTTGGCTTGAAGTGTCGTTAAAACCTGTGATTAAAAGTCTCTGGCAGTCTGGTTGAAAATGGAATTGACTTCTAGGAAGCCTTCTTGTGAAAGTCTGAAATCCTTGAAGGTTCTGCTTCAGAAAAAAGAAATAAAGTCACTAATTTCTCTTATTCTTGCATAAATGTGATGAAAACAAGTATATGGAAATATATTTATTAAAAAGAATGAAAAAAATATCCAGAATTGCTAAAACTCCCTTTATTTTAATCAATATTTCTATCTCGGCCACAAAAATGTTTTTAATTCCCTGGAAGCAAGGTTATAATCCAGAGGGTGAGGGTGGCCTATAAAGTTACGAAGTGTGTTTTCTTAACTTGTTTGTGCACTGCAAAATGACTCTAAAATACATAAAATGAGACAATAACGCTATTCCTCCATTATTAGCCCTTGTAACATTATTTTGAAAACATGAAGTCGGAAACACTTTTACATGTCACAGATGTCAGCTTTGCCATCAGTGGAAGCTGCAGAAATTTGGGTACAGTCGTGATTTGCTCTCAGCCAGGCGTGAGGGGTCAGTGCATCATCTTTGGCACTGCTTCTGCTACAGAATGTGGACCGACTCATTAGTGTCACTTTGTAGTTAGAAAATTATTGATTATAGTGGAGTTGAGTATTTGGCTTCTTGGGTAGGTCTTACTGAATTACAAGGTATTTTAGCCACCAGTTGAAATGAAAGGCAGTTTATGTAGGGTTTCTGCTTTTTTCTTATGCAAAATATGGTCAGGAAATAGGTGGCATAAGCTATTGTGATTGAGATATCAGTGTACTTACCAGTTTTAAAGTTCTACTACAGTTAGTAAAGAGAATGAAATATTTCGTTCATCCCTAATAGGAAGCGTTTGTGTGGCAGTTGCTTTCCATCCCTCATCTTTCCTATTTAAGACTCATCCCTAATTTAGTATTCTCAACCTTTAATTCACAGCTTTAATGACATGTTTAATGTGTCTTTATCAACAGTAACTGAGTCACATTTGATGACGTTCTTGAGAAGATGGGTACCTTGCTAAACTCTCTGGAAAGATGCGTGTGTGGCTTTAATTCCCCATTAGTGAGTGAATTAGAATTGCTTTCATGTGCTCATTGGATTTTGACCATGATTTTCCTTTCTGCCTCTAAAGAGAAATGAGCAGCTCAAAATACTGAACCATTTGTGTGTTGTTCTGAATAACTTCGGTACTTTGAGGAACAGAAGAACTTAGCTAAAATGGTTCTGAGAAGCGCTTGGGGAGAGGCATCTGATGCAGGATAAAGCTTGGTCAGCCTCATCGACGCCAACCCAGAGCAAACAAAACATCCCAGAACCTAATGTGATCAGAATCACGAATGAGAAGTGCCTACGGAGCCAAGCAAGAACGAGTTGGGGCATGAATGAGCTTATAACCTTGACCTAGCAAGCTCGGATCTGTAAAACTCCCTTGTGTGCCCTGCTGATGGCCTGGGTGCCGCAGCATCGGGTTGGGGACGCGCTCGCAGGGCCATGCGCAGAACTGGGCTCTCCCAGCGTTCGTGCAGTCAAACCCGAGCTGAACCTGCTGCGGTTCTTGTGCATTTAAACTGAATGCGTAATTGAAAGGGGACTAGATGATCAAAAAGGGGTTTTAAAACAAGCAAAAAGACAAAAAAAAACCACAAAAGCCTCCTGGGGATGCAGTTAATGTCCTTCATTGTCGATTCACATTCTCATTTCTTGTCTCCAAAGTCATCAAGAATAGTGTCACAGATACAACTTCAAAAGAATTGACTAGTTCATTCTGTCTTCTGGAAGAGCATCCGAAAGTGAAATAGTTACCTTTGTCAACTTGCCATCTACTAGATTATATTACTTCCCCCCTTACTACCCCCCCCCCCCTTGCCTTAGTGTCTTGACTTTGGAGGCACTGGATATTGTTTTCAGATAAGAAGTTGTTCAGTCTCACTTCACTAACGTTTTCCCAGGTACTACTAGGGTGTTGGGGTTTTTTTTATAGTGCATCCCTGAAAAGCAAGTTGTTGGAGAAACATCAGTATCATTTCAATCTAGCCCTTTGGTAGCCATTTTCAGTCACCGTAATTCAGGGTAATAAATTGAGGTGGGTTAGAATAATCATATTATATGAGAGCTCCTCAGAAATAAGCTGGGAATTTTACACTTAGTGTTTTACTTGCGTTTCTTTCGAATGTGTCCAAAACAGTGGGCCGTACTTGGATTTTAGTGTTCAGCAGCGGAGTCAGGATTGGATTTGCAGGTAAGGCAGAAGCCTTTGCAGGTCGCTGTGAATTACAGCTGCAAAGGAGAACTGCTATGAATTGCCATATTCCCAGGAAATGTTTTCCATTGGCCCCTATTCATGTTTACTACAAGAATAATAAGAGTCAAAACACAATGAGTTATTGTTTCCGCGCTGCACAGCAGGGTGAGCAGATTTTGAATGTGTTTTGTCAAGTGATTAGGTCTGCTCGCTTCTCCAGATTGAATTGCAAATCATAAACCGGTTGTATGATTTTGGGCACAAAGCCCAAAAGTTTTGTTCGGAAGATTTCTTTAGGATTTACCCTTGTTGAAACCTCTTGTTTTTACCCGTTTTAAGATTCTCTGTAAGTTATACTTGTCAAACAGTAATTATTCTGTCTTCATGTTTTAAGGATCATTGATAATATTTTGCGAAGATGTGTTTTTCTCCTTAGAAACATTCTCTTTTTGAACAATGATTTCAAAAGTTCCTGTTTATTTATTGTTAGAGTAACTGCAGAGAGTCGGCCGATTGAGAATATCCTGAGCGTTTTACTGTGCTTCCTTTGTGACTTGTGCTTTCTGGTTTTAATTAAGAATTCTTTTCATTGAATTTTGTTGTTGTTGTTGTTTATGCTTCATTTTAACTGCACGCTTCTGTTGGTTCAAGTTAGTGCTTTTATACTCCAAAGCATACTGGTCTTTGATATTTCTTAATGTATGTGTCTAAGATGAATGAAGCATTACAAGAAAAACCACATTTCAACTCACTGTTTTATATAACTATTACTATTAATGGGTATTGCTTATCTTGTCACTGTGTATTGTCTGGTTTGTTTTTGAGGACAACTTCCTAAGCTTTGCTGGTGAAGGGAAATAAATAATGCTTTAAACTGAGTAAGAAATGAGCTTAAATTCAAAGGTCAGATGCATTAGACTTCTGATTTGAGGTGGAAACATTTTCTATTTCCAGTAATTAATATCCCCTATGTTTCAGTCCTGAAATGTGAAAAGTTAATTTGTTTCTTCCTTTTAAATTTTCTTTGTTTTAAAATCGTTGGTCATTTACTGTGACAAGGTCATGTAAACCAGATGGAGCTTTTCTTCAAAAAAAATTTGACAAGGCTGTAGTGTTTCTCCAATAAACGAACATTGCCGTAGTGTAAGCAGCAAAGGATGGGGGCTTCTTTGGAGCATTTTTACACCTAGTTTGAAAGCTCAGGTATCATGAAGCTTTTTAACTCCTTGTCAATTGAATTTTAAACCTGTTCTTTTTCTTTGATTTGGAAACTGAGAACACTGTGTTCCTCTTTAAAAATGATGCAAGTCCTGACTGCTTCAAAAGTGAAAATTAAAAGCCGAGAACAAATTGAAACCCTTAGTGCTGTCAGTCTCAAAGTACAGCAGCTGTCAAGTGGTGTTCTTCGTACTTTTTTTCCTGTGGATTTAAAGTTTAGAGGTAAAAATAGTCTTTCTGAGATTCCATTTTTAAGCAAAATGGAAACTAATTTATAATGCAAGTTACTTACGTGGGAGTTTCTTTCAAAGACCGCTTTCAAAGTGAATCACAGGTTTCAGTTAATGGCACAGTTTTAAATATTTTAAATTTTGAATTAGGACCGGTTCTTTGCCTGTTTCCTTTCTTTCTTCCACTGTTTCATCCTGCTACGGAGAGAATAAAATCTGGGTTGTCTGTGTAGCATGACTGCAGAAGCTCAAAGTGAAGATGGTCAAGTAAAGACGGTTGTTCCTGGGGGTTTAAGCAGCATTTAAGGAAACTGAAACAGCGTCATTTCAGAGCAGGAGTGCCATGTTTCTTTTTGAATTGGAAATAACAGACCTCAGTAAGGCTTCTTAGTAATTCTGGACCCATTCTGTCCAGAAAATGTAGGAAATATTTTCCTGTGACTAATGCAGATTTTTTTAAATCGGCAGTTTTCCTTTTTCCTATTTTTAAAAAAGAAAGTCAATAAATTTGTCACTTAGTTTTAATGGCTTCTTCACTTATTTTCCTGTAAATGGCAAAATGTACTTTAAAAAAAAGCATGTTAGCTTGCTTGCACCTCTACGTTATGCCCTTGAAAAATTTAAAAATATGATGTTTGTGAGGAGTACGTTCAAGGGGATGAGGGAAGAGGTACCGCTGACTCGGCAGCCGTCACGCGTGGCTCTGAAGAAGAGCAGTACAGGACGCTGCCGCTGCAGTCTCTCATTCCAAATCAATATTGATCAAAACCAGCTTGACCCAAATCAGCCACCACCGAAAAGCTGCTTTAGTAGTAGTTTGCCACAAAACCCTTTGAACCAGCAGACTTTTTTCGAGGCGATGTTGGCTGCGAGCCTGCGCAGAGTTGGGCGGCTTTGCACGTGCTCACCCGCCTTTCTGACCAGATGTAGCTGGTTTTCGCTTCGGCTTATATTAGGTAGCAATAATAAAGATTAATGCACTCAGAGAATAAAAACATTTGGATGTCGGCTTCCCAAAATAATTTTATAAAAGTGCTGATCAATTCCTACGCTGTAAGAAAAAAACACAGCACAGAAACTTCGATTTTCTATGTAAATGCCCACTGATGCCCTTTTTTATTGCTACTGCTGTGAATAAAAATTTTTTGCTGTTTTCTAACTTTTTCTATTGCTGTGAATAAAAATACTGAAATAATTCCCCCTCCTTATTTTATGTTGGTATTACAGCAGGAATGCGTGTCAGCATTTGAAACTCAACTTTTGGTTGTGGGAGAGAGCTTGCAGTTTTTGGGGGGGGAACTTGGTTCGGGTTGTGCAAAGAAATAAAACCTGAATTGTACAGGAGTATGTCAGGCTTCCTGCTCTTCGCATTCCTCCCGCTCCCTTGAGTCTAAAAGTATTTCTGGGGCCGATTGCTGGATGAGGCTGCCTTTGAAGACCACTGCTGGTAATTTTAGCTTATTACTCAGTGTCGCTCAGCAGTGTTGCCCGTGCTTTTGACAAAGATGCGTATGTGTGCGTAGCTGGGCCAAGAAATCAAACCAATATCTGCAACCATTGCGCAGAGGGGCTTTAGATCGCTTCTGCTTTTTACTTAGTTTTTTACCGATCCTTCACAACGTATCTAATATACGCAATTTTTTCAGAAGAGAAATCCTCCATGTATGAATTGCCTTTAAGAGTGATATGGGGGTGGGAATGCGGAACTTGAACACCTCTTTGCAATTTTTTAACGGGATCACGGTGGCAAGGTTGAATTATAGATGAAATCTCTCCTATATTCCAATTATAGTGGGCAAATACAACATAATTAACTTGCTGGTTTAGGAGTATAGGGGAGAAGAGAAAGAAGTGACGATTAATTCACTCAACAAGAACTCGGCTGTATTTTTAGCTTGGAGACTTACGGGATATTTCTGTAAAGAAAGACGGTTGGCATCTGCAGTTGCTCAGTTCCCAAAATCGCAGGTGTTTTCAGTCTACAAAGTTGATTCTTCTGAAGTTTAGGGTTTTTATTCTTTTCTGTAGACTACAATTTTCAACAGCTCTATGAGAAGATAATCTTCACAAGGGCAAAGTCGCAAGAATTCAAAGGGACATTTAGGAGTACTGTACCTCCTTCTAGTACTGTTGCTCATTTATGACGCTTTGTTAATAGAACGGTTTCCACCAAATCCAGTCACTTCAAGTGATAAAGATGAAAAGTTTCCAGAGGTGTCTGGAGAGAATGCACAGAAACAGATAAAGTGTAAAAAAATTGTAACAAGCCACTAAAATACGTTCCAAACCCCAGTGCTACTTGCTTAGATAAGCAAAATGCGGACTTACAGCAGGATGGTTTCTACATTATTCTTAAGAAGCAACTTGCCGAGTGGGCCGTGTGGCACAGTCTTTGAAACCGTGGCGTACAACGTCATACAGGGCCGGGCTGGGGTAATGGCTAAAGAAGCAAGCCTTTGAAAATTAACTGGCTCTAAATTATAACTTGAGGAGGCATCCAACAGTTACGCGCTCGCGAGAGAAGTTTTGTCTTCAAACCCACCATTTTATCTGGTTTGAGATTTCTATAAACTAACGCACCGACTACTTGTGAGGAGAAGCAGAGGTTAGTGGGAAACTCAGGAGGTGTAAAATGAGAAAGTTGTGAGGAGGGAAAAATAAGCTTTTTAAGCTTTATAGTGGTAACAGTAGTGCATTCGGTACTTACAATAAGGATTAAAGTTGCCCTAATGTATTTTTCTACTATCTGATCAGTCAGGGTCCTTCTGGAAGTAGAGGTCACTGACTGAAATTGCTTTAATAAAGCACGGAAATAGTACTTAATTGATAGAGATGTTTTCTTGTTTTCAACAAGTAATTTAATTTAATTTAATAGAGTATATGATCTCATGTTGAATTGGGATTGCTCCCGCTTGCTGGACCCCAGCATTATTCACACAGAGAAGGGGCGTTAGAAGTCAGTTGGCGTCTTCTTAAATGTAAAGCAAACTTTATCGTGTGCCACTCAGCAGGAACAGATACGTAATTTTTCTTTTTGGGGGTGTAATTTCTCTTTTAACCAATACTGGCGCTCAATCTGTTTTTATTTTCCATTAAATTCTTTTAAAGCAATCTGCTTAGGTTTAAATAATGAATAAAGGGAGTACTTTCCTGGATTCATATGCTGTTGCCTCCAGAGCAGTAGCAATTGAGAGGTGGCTGAGTTTTAACTTGAGCATTTGTTATTATGGTGACACAAGTTCCCATTCACCTCCCCTAAAAACTTAACTGTGTACCTGAGATTATTTTACTGATGCTTAACGTTCCAGTAAAAGGTTTCTTTTTCAGATGGAGTTTAAATTATATATATTTAAGTACCTTTACAGAATGTTATTTTTATCATTAAAGTTTTTATTTTGGAGGGAGTCAATGGAAAAATGTTCACTAAAACAGGTAATCTTTGTAAAGACGTTTTGGAAGTTTTAAGGACTATTATTTTTCTGCCTTTCAAACCTTATTTGAAGAATCTGGAATCAACCTTCATGTGTAGAAGAGATGTAAATACAGTCAATCAAACGTAAGTTTGTAAGACCGAACATATCTGGCTTTAAAATTTCCCTGATGATAAAGTCATTACCAAGTCTTTATATATGCAGTTTATACTGTCTGTGTTAAGCTTAAAGCATGTTTGAAGTATTCATATTGCAGTGACTTTTTTCCAAGAGACTGGTATTTCTCTTGATTACCTTGGGAGAGCCGTCTCCTGCCGGAGGGTTGTGTTGTAAACCCGTACCCCAGGCCAAGGAGGGACTGGTCTACAGCACGGTCTGGCAAGCCTTGCCTTACTTCTCCCCAGAAAACGCTTGGCTGTGGTGCTTAATAAATTTGCTAGAACCCTCGTCGTAACAGTTTCCTGTAGCTGTGCAGCTGGAGCCACCAGGGGCCTGGTTGCGAGGGGGGTAACGCACCGACTGCGCTTGATGTAGTGAGTGGAAGTGCAGTACGGGTGTAAACGCTGAGCAACCAGAGCAGAGTTGGGCTGAGCCCGTAAGGCTACGGTGAAACTGAAGGCACGGTGGCTTTAGTTACTGTAAGGGATGGAATCTGGGGCCAGGAACACGACAAGCCAAAAGATGAACTCATCCAGAGTATCAGGCTTCAGTATTATCTGAAAGCAATGAGTATTGGACAGCGAGTAGCGAACGGCTTTGAAAGTGCTTTTGGCACGAGGCTGTGGGGGCTCGGCTTGGCCTAAACCCATTCCAGGACGCAAACTTACAGTCGGCCTAGAGGTGCAGTAAATACAAACTTTCCAATTGAAGGAGTTAAAATAACTTTACACTTGTGTCACCTCCAGAAGCTCAACTTGCAAATTTTTTCCTGGGTAAACTTAGAGAAAGGAGGAGGATGTAACAGAAGAGGCAGTAGGGCGGTAGTAAACCCGACCTACTGGGATACCAGAAAGGTGTTGGCCACACATCAAAAACCTAATGGGTTTCAAAGAGGGAGAGAAAGCCGTAAAGTGTTTTTGACTTGGGTGTTTATCTAAAGCAATTGCCAACAGTAATTAGTGGAGAAAGCAATCTTAGCGAGTACTGTTCAGATTTGCTTCCTTCAAATCACGTTTTCCTAGTCGAGTCTTAAGAAATACGTTGTGCTTTCATGTTAGGAATCAAAACACAGATAAAAGTAAATGAAGTCATTCTAAACTTTGCAAAGCAGGCTTCACTTAGTTTCACATACTAAATTCAGGCAATCAACAGTAAAATGTTTATAAGGCTTTTCAGTGGGTGAATAGGGGCATGTTCTTAAGAACGTCTTGCAAAGAAAAGCATTTAATGAGCTCCGTTGTCTTTAACAAAGCATAAAGAATATTAAGCTTTTCTATAGTAAGGGCGACATTTGAATAGAGATTTGTCTTAAAGATTTTTTCCGATTCTTCCAGACAAGTTGCTTAGCTTACCTGTGGCAAGCCTCGTGAGCTTCAGGCGTGTAAAAAGGAAAAGAAAGACAGGGCTTGGTGACCAGTTTGCTTCCCTGAGCTGGTGTCACATCCTCTGCACTTGGATCTCTTGCCATTTCTGAAGCTTGCTGAGAAAGTTCTACCTCTGTTTATTCTCGTATTAAAAAAAAACCCCAACAACAAACCACCATCTTTGCCTGTGAAGTAGTTATTTGAATTACCTGGTTTTCCACAGCAGTTGGTTTGATTTTGAGTCAACCGATGATCAGCAGAAGGTTTCATTGCGGGTGTTGTCAGCGGGGAACGGTGCGGAGTGGGTACCTCTCAGATCCTGTCCAAGGAGCCTTCAGTGTTCTAACCTCAATGAAGCAAGTACACGAACATATAAAATATTTTAATTTGGGGCAGACTGATGCAGTACTTGAAGCAATTATAGTTACCTGTGCTGTCTCTTCAGTCAGAATAAAGACCTGATGCCAAGAAACGATTGAGTCTTTGCGTTATGTCCCCAGATGCTGACCTCCTAGTAAGCATCTCTGTTACTATTTGAATTTATATGGCTCTATTCTCAAATTTGTATTTCAGCTTCTGTGTTTAAGTTGACTCTTACACTGGTGCCTTTTTAAACCTGAAATTCAGAAAGTCCAACATTTCTTTTACTAGTATTTTGTAATAATTTTATTAATTTAGCCTTCAATGGCCCCAGGCGTGTGGCATGTTCTCTCACTTTCTTTAAAGAGTTTTCTAGCACTGTAGGGCCAATTTTTCTGACACACAGCAGCTATGTAACATTATTCAGCAATAGTAGCATCAATTGGATTCATAAAAATAAGGAAGTTTTAACTTGTTCAGCGATGCTCTTACGCGTATGATTCTGGCTAAATTAAGTCACAAGGGCTCTGTAGATGTGGTTAACAAGATTCAGCTATGGCGCGTGTGTCTCTGAAAGCTCGGGGCGTTATGTCGTGCCCACCCAGCTACCGCTTGCACTGCTAACGGTCTGTCGGTCTGCGGAGCTCGGGGATTGGACTTGACGTTAAGGGCATATGTTTAAGTTCATTCTACCAGAGAAACTCAGAAACCAGGATAAATGAGGTAAAAAAGATGGGGGCCGGAGGGCCAGGGAGCTTCACCTGGGAAGGTAGTTTATTGCCTGATGCTTACCGAAGGTAACCAGCGCAGAGGCTTCTCGCTGGTTTTAATACGTTTTGCCCAACTGGGGAAAGGGAGTGCTCTGTGCTGGTGGATTTTGCAGGCGGTGCCATAATTAAGTGCAATATGGCAACAACAGCGAGACTTTTCTGGTCGGTTGTGTTTGAAAGTATTTCCCAGATAGAGCTGCACTTCTGGCAGTGGGCTCCAGCGAGCATTAAATGAACGTGAATTTTAAAATACAGCAGTAGAGGTGATTTCAGAAATGCTGTGTGTCACCATTACAAATGTGTGATGCACGATTTACTTTTTCACACGCCACCAGTACAGTTACTTTGCAAGCTCTGTTCTGTTTTCAACCTTGGTTCAAGAAGACTGCTCTGTAGATCAGCTCTGCTTTCGTCTCCTGTCCCTCTGCAGATTAACTTTAGTACTTCACACAGTTTTCATTATGCATATTGAGGTTAGTTGCATAAATTAAGATCATATGGACAATATACGTGACCGGTTCTTGTGTTCTCTGCTTCTCTTCGCAGTTGATGAAGGTCGTATTAAGGACCTGGGCAGAGTGAGAGTACTTCACAAGAGAACCATGATGCCTTACAGCGTGTATAAGAAAAGACGGAAGGGGCCAAGCGACGAAGCTAGTGTTCAGCAATACGCAAGTTTGGTTGGACAGACCTGTTCAGAAAGAATGTTGTTGTTTAGAAGTTGAAAAATCATTACACGGCATTTCGATGGCGCTACGTTTTATTGCACTGCCACTGGGTGATATGTACTATAGTTGTGTGTTGGTATGCCTACTCAAATAGCAGTATGAAATGCAGGTATATATCTAGGCTTGTGTGACTACGTGGTACTGTGTCTAAAGGCCAACTCCAATAAAATTACAATACAGCAAGGCTTTAGCAATATAAGTTTAGAAAAAACATGCTTGCAATATATCTTAATTAAGTAGTTCTAGCCTTTCTATGCATTTTCAATAATTCTGAGTATCTAAGCAAAATGAAAAACAGGTGTCTTGTTTTGTAGAGACAAAGGTTGACTAAATCTAGATTAACAATAATTAAATTACAAATGTTTTCAAATAGCACCCTGGATATTTGTCGTTAAAGATTGCCATGAAATTTATGCTCGCATTTGTATGCTCCGGAACTCTTGCAAGAGAATTGAAATGTGCTGTTACTTTCTAATGTGAAATCTGGCGTGGTTTAATTTTATTTCAGTAGTATATTTAAAACCAGGAAGAAATTATTTTAACTGCACATTCTTCATTTGTTTAAAGCGGTAGGTTAGTGTCTGAGGTCCTAGTGAACGTAGGAGTTCGTAGGAGATTCTCGGCAGGGGATGCAGTGCTTTGGAAAACTTTCCCCTTTCACGAAGAAACAGAATAGTTGCACTACAAATATACCAAAGATATGCAGCCATGTGGCACAGTGTTTTTTTGGTATAAGCCTTATCCTTTGTCTCAGAAGTGTGGATATTTTAATGCACATCACTAGCGTGAAATAGAGCTTGGAAGGTTTTTCCTATAGCTCTTCAGCGCGCGTTTCAGAACTATGCTAAAAAGCAGACGTGAGGTACCGCTGCTGGGCTCTGTGGCAGTTATGTTCTGCAGAATTGTACGGGAAGACTTAAATACCATATTCCTGCATTTTTACTGACTCTTGTTTCTGGTGCAGCAGCTCACTGGTTAACATCTTTAATAACATTTTACTAAGTACTTCTGCTAGAAACACGGGGAGTCATCATGCTTTATAAAAGCACTTTATTATCTGATCTATGAACATTGTCATTAGGGTTCTGTCTCCCGATCAAGTCATACAGGTTATAGGAATTTGGGGAAATAACACTGTTGAATAATTCAGTACTGGATTACAACATCGTAACAATACCAATGCATTTGTCTTTCTTATCTTCTTGGATAACAGGAGCTAGTATTTACCTTGAATCAACTTGAAGTTTCCTGTTAACCTCTGAAGAAAGATTCTTATTCAAGATTATATGTGTAGGTGTTTTTCCCCAGAAAGGAACCAAATTCAATTTTACCCTCTGAGGGTTACACCTCCTGTCATTCATGGGCTTGATTTAATTTTAAACACTTGGCCAATATTATTAATCATTGATTTCTATGTGGAACATATGTAAGAATTTGGGGATTCAAGTGCATTGCAGATTTAACATTTTTTTCCATATCTGTTTGATGATTGTAATACTATTGATATAGAGTACAGCCTCAACAGTAATTTTAAAAAGTAATTTTATGTTTTATTAATTGGGGTGTATTGAATTGACCTACTCCCAATCTACAACAAAATAGATTATTTCTGTCAGCATTGTGTCTGGTTCGTGTTTATCTGTTGCCCGGGACCAAGAAGTTTCTGTATACTGTACAATCTGGTTCGTCCACGTCTTATCTAAACCTATTGCCACGGGAGAACCACTAAATACTACTTATGAACATTATTATAAAGCGTTCCTTTCTGTGGAGACAATACTCTTCCCACTCAATGAAATGTCAAACAGTGTAACATTTTCTGCCTACACAATGTGTTGAAAAGCGGTGATGCCCGTGTGGCTTAAAACCCAAATAAATGAGAAAACGGATTTTATACCATGTAAAAAGGTTACTGGGCACACAGGAATTCCAGTATGACTTGCAAAATCTTAAAGATGATCCAAGCCATTTAATGGTGGCCTCGCTGCACTGCTGGAGAAGTTAAAGTTTCTGTTAAATGGCAAAGGAGCAGATTTAACGTCACCGCTGAGAGCTGTGGAAGAGCTCCATCTTTTTGTGCCCGCTGTTTGTTACTGGTACGCCTTCTAGAGATGTGTTAGACTTTGATGCTCTGTTTCTCTTGGGGAGCTTTAAGGATTACAGTTAAAGAAAAGTGAGATAAAATTGAAAATCGAGTGCAGCTTGAAGTTGTCATTGGTGTGACCACTAAAGGAAAATGACCATTTCCTGTGAATTCTGAAACGGTGCTTTCACTTTCTGACCTCCACTGGAACTGCAGCGTTCCGCCCGCTGGCCTTCTGCCTCTTACTGGACTCAAATACACACGTATATTAAAAAAACCCCAACAGTCGACACTGAGATTAACTCAAAAATTCATCTGATGTGGTATGCTGAGATGTGACTCACTTCCGTAGTGTTATTTTAGAAGGAAATCGGTGCAGTGTTTTTCAGGACTGATTACTCTATCCCTGGGTTAGAAGTGGAATAGAGTCTGAGGATGAAGTTCTGTAAGTTTTGCCATTGACTTCAGTGGAGCTGCAGGATCACCACTTACAATGCAGTTTTATTTAATAAGATGTTGTCATTGAGAATTATTGAATTTGGAGATATTTAATTTCGTACAAAATATTTTATAAGGGTTTTTTAGTGTAGTTAGTTTGTGAGAGTTAATACCTAAAGTCAGGTTGCCTTGTTCTATTGTCTGTTGATAAATGAGCGTAAAATGGTGGGAAGAAAATGGAGAGCTGTGACCAGTGCTAAAAAATACCACGCTTTGTTTTAATTGGAAGTAAATGGGGAGCTTACTCGTTTCCAGCGTCAACACATTTCAGTAAATGCAAAAGAACCCGCATGTTGAGTTTGTAATTGCTTTTCAGCAGGCCTGTTTGACTTGTAAGTGTAGAAAATAAAGTTATTTCTAGCCTCTGTAAATAATTAATAGCTCTGAGTGTGACTTGTGTCTTACTTTGTTGAAATTCATTATCTTGGAGGTTGACTAAGCATCCAGTGAACAGCAAAATTGGGGAAGTCAAAGAGTAACAGTGGTTAGAAGGGATACCTATCGGTTCAAAACATGCCGGTATTTTAGAACTAAATTTTAGTTCTAGCTAGACAGATTTCTAATGAAGAGTTTATGCTTTGAAACAGAATTTATAATTCTTTTGTGAATAGAATAAAGAGGTAGGCTTTGCACAAATGGTGAGTAGGCAGGGCTCGCGATTTGTTTTAGTTAGGCTGTACCATTTCTAGCTAGTTGAAAAAAAAACCACCTTTCTCTGAAGTGAGCAGCCAAACGTGTGGCACGGAAATCTGGATTACGTGCACAAAGATAACCAAACATTGATTCCTTTTCTTGCTGAATGGGGCAGATTTCCAGCTAATTCTGGGTGCCTGAATGAGACTTTTGTTGAAGCTCAGTGCCACCATGGCTTGAAATTTTGGTGTGCCAAGGCTTGCGGTGGTCCAGCACACGGGGCTCTGTCCTTCAGATCCTGCTGCCTGGGAGCGTTGATTTTTTTCTGTTTCATTGCTCCTTTGGAGTGTACATCCATCACTTCCTTTGGAGTTCTGTTAATATCTTTGCCGGGCAATCATTCTGAGGCTACCAGCCTGATCAGCCACGCATGGCTGAATTTCCTCTCATTCTGGTTGTCCCAGATAATCCTTCGGACATGGGTTATGTGCTTTCCTCATCAGCCTTTCCGTCTCCACCGTCCACCCCAAGGTTTGATGGTTCTTGCTCGTTCTGTCCCAGTCCTGCTACAGGAAGAGTCTGCATTTGGAAGGGTGTAGACAATATTTAGGGCAGAAATCATCACCACATTTCAGGGAAATCATCAGCGTTCCCAGAAGCATCGTAGCCACATATCGTACCCAATATATTTCTAAAACTGCACCTTCAGAGCCTCTTGCATATGATCTCACATACTGAGCATAAAAAAAAGCCAGATTATGTTTCCACGTGCCAAATGATTTGTTTTCTTAAGTTAGTGGAAGTGATGGAGCGTTTCCAAGCCCTGACGCCGTGGCTGTCCGTAGGAGGCCGGGGTGGTGAGCTGTGTTCCTCCGTCAGGCTCGAGCGTCAGCTGAGGAGGGTGCTGCGGAGAAAAACCCCGCGGAAGGGTTGGCGATGGCGCCAGGTGGCAGAGAGAGGACCTGAAGGTGGCTGCTGGTCAGCGGAGCGGTAACAGGTAAGTAGCATGTGATTGATTTGCCTTTAGTTAAGAGACAGATATTAGTCTCCCGCGGGAAATAAAAATGCACTGTGGAAAACAAATGGTATAAATAACACTTTAGTTTCAGTGGTAGCTGCTAACCAAATGAGTATACCAGCCAGGTTGGTTATAATAAGCTCATTTTATATGAGTTTTTTTTTAAAAGGCATGGTGACTAAGCAGCTAAATGTACAAACTCTTGCTAAGCAGAACATTTTGTGAGTAGAACTGCTTAAATGCAAAGATAATGCAAAGTATTAGGATGTTGTTAAAATACGCTGTATGAGCCAAAACACTTTTACAGGCTATAGGTGTACAATAGTACCTGATACTGTTAATAACCGTAGTATCCAGGTGCTAGTTGTGGTCAGTGGATTCCTAAATAAAATAGTATTCTATAAATTAATCTACGCATTTTGTAGCACATTTAAAGCTCTTCTTGTGAGAGCTTTGTTGTCTAACAGCATTAACATAAATAGGAATATAAATATATGAAATTAACATATAAACCCAGGTATTAATTCCACCTATATTGATAGGAAACACTCTTAATTCTGAAAACAGTGGCTCTTACTGGTCTTAGACAAATCAAGTAAGAGCTCGGAAACTTTCTGGCTGTATCTCTTCATGGTTACGTTTTACCATTTTTATGTTTATTCATTTCCTTATTACAACTATTCCCATCAGATTTTTGTGCTTCCCATCAGTTATTTCCACTTTGGTTTTGACACATACTACACGTGCCTGCCAAAAGTCCTGCTGTGAGGTTGCTATTAGGACAAAAGAAACTGTTAGAAAGTCTATTAAGTAGTGAGAAGAGAGCAGAGTCCACAGGGACAGTCAGTCTGCAACCTTTGTGCTGCGGAAAAAGCAGGATTTATTTACAATGTAGTCTGCTGCAGGCTTTAAAATAAATGTGTCGGATTTCATTCATTTCCCTTTGTCTGTGACATCAGATTATCATTGCCCAGGAAGAATCAATGGAGCATTGCAGAATATTAAGAGGAAAAAAAAAGTTAAGGTCAGTGTACCGTGTTTTTAGCCAAATAACGGAGTTAAGGAATGAAATTGCATGAATTCTCTTGAAATTTTCTGTGTCTGCATGGGAGCAGGGAAGTGTAGGCTGGACGGGTCTTTCAAAAACTGTTTGCTGCTTCTCCCCTATCGTCTCTTCTCCAGGCTGAAGCAGGGCAAGAACGCGTCCACCGGCCCTCACAGGGCTGAACCTCACTGCTGCTGGTGATCTCGTAATGAAGGCACCTCAGTGAGTTCCTTAGAGTGATTTTCTGCAGGGAGCAGTATCCTTGTTATGGGAAGTTTTTAATAACTGGTATTTATTTTTCATCCTTTTGGTTGCAAGTGAACCTGGTTTTCTTTGACCTACCTGAAGATGAAGAGCCATCAGTGAGGTTCCTCTTTCCAACAGCTCTAGACATTTTCAGACTGTTGCCAAGTCAGCCTGATGTTTTTTTTTCTAAACGAACCGATCCCAATTACCGGTCCAAATAGCCACGTTTTTAACATATTTTATTGAGCTATCCTAAGTATTCCCCCATCGGTCCACTTTTTCAATGTGGTGCCCTAGCGCCAGCTGCTCCAGTAATCAAAATAAGAATTATTTCAGTGTTTTACATCAGCAAATAAATGTTGCTTTTTCAAAATAATAATTGTCACTATCCTAACTGATTTTTCTGTTTAACGCAGATCCGTATTTTCTGTTTATCTACCACACTTCAGTAAAATACAGTGAAGGACCAACCCTTACTCTACCAACAAACATCATTTTTCTCTCCTTAAATGCTCTCAACCTGCAGCCACCAGAGGGCACGGTCCAGCTTGCAAACTTCATCGTAGCACTAACGGTGCTTCTTCTCTGAGTATCTGCATTTTCTGGGCCTGTTTTATTAACATCTCATTCCGACTTTAATTTTTCACTCTGCTCTTAATTGTGGCATATCGGAGGGAAAAAAATTGTCAGGTGGGGTTGACAAAGTTCTGCACTTCATTAGTTGAATGAAGCACACATTTGTTAAAAATTAGGATTAAAAGGTATTTTAAACAACTAGATTTATTAGACACATTATGCTGCTAATATATGATTGAAATTAAGATCCATAGAACACTTAAGGAGAGGCCAGCTGGCAGAGTTACCCATCTCAAAATGCCTTTGCTATTCTAGATTAAGTAATTCTTGCTATTCCTTTCCATGTTGTAGTTTCATTGATCAACTCCTATACACTGTGTGCAGTGGGAGCATTAATAATGTCTAATATACTGTTTATTGCAGGCATTTTGACAGCTGCTTTATATTTCTCAATGGGATTGCAACAACTAAATCAGTGCATCTCAGGACAAATGCTGTCTCCAAAAACGAACAAAGTGTGCTCGCATCTCCTGGTGCAAGAGAGGTGTGGATTGCGCTCACCGACAATTAACTTGGCAGTTGCACTTCCAGTTACCGAGAGCATGTCCATTCCCTTGCTAAGACACTCTCTTTTCAGAAGCCAACCGATTTTTCAGTCAAGCACAGAGTTACATTTAAAAAAAATCGCTGCTCAGTTCACACCTACCCTAAAATAATAATAATAAAAAATAATCAATCTCTTCGTTGTCAATAGATATCTTGGTGAGGTTTCTAGTGCCTTGACTGTGAAAGCTAAAACAAAAAGTGCATTATTTCTCTGCTTTGTCCTTATCCTTCTTTTGTTTTTCACCTGAGTTGTTTTGATGTCAGAACCCTTTCTCACCTGTGCAGGGAATAAAATGGTTTCAAAATAAGGTTTCTAATAGTGAACTTGGAGGTCAGGAGGCTGCAACGCTTTTCTTTATTGCCAAGGGCATGGCAGCTCCTTTGTTTTGTGAACATATTCATCTCTATTGCTCAAGATGAAAGCGGTCAAAGAGAGATCAGTTGAAAAAGGAGGTTCCCAATTTAAAATTATTTATTATTTTTCGTGCGACATTATTGCAGTGCCCAGAAACCTGGAAGAGGCTTTGCTGTGACAGCTGCTGCCATGTGTCCTCAAGTTGAGATTATCCTCATCCCTGAAATTTTTGCAGTCCATAAAATCCTAGATGTCTTGTAAATACTCCTTTCTAAGCTGGCTTCAGTGAAGGGAGTGAATAGCTGCTTTCCAGGAATGAGGGAGAAGGCTTGGAGGAACTGGGGTTCAGAGGAATGTCCTTCTCCAATTATTGTGTCTCTTCTCAAGAGATGGTGGTGCCTGAAGGCTCACCCTGGTCTTCAGGAGAGAGAGGACTTCTCCCTTGCTGGCCTCATTTGATTCATCATTGATGAATCAGCGCATTTGATTTCCTGGGCATTGCATAATATTATTATTGTATAATATTCTGTAATATTACTGTATACTGTATTTTCATACTCTTCTTGCTATGTTAGCATCCTTGAGAGCTTGGATGCTTTATGATAACTCTTATAGCTTGTTCCCTCTGTCTCCTGAAAATACTTTTATGGAGTGGCATTGTCATTCTCACGTGAAATGGGGACGTTCCATGGCGCTATGAGACAGCAGTATTTCCATCGCTTCCTTCTTTCATTTGGAGGCTGTCAGAACGTTTCAGCCAGGAGTAAATTAGCACAGTCTCACCAAGTTGTAATTGGGGGGTACGTGAGACGCTGCTTTCTCAGCAAAAATAAACATGGCAGCAGTCTGACAAAACTCTTCAGCAGCTGAAGTGTTCGGTTGGGATGAGAAGGGCGTTTGCGTGGATAAAAGGTAACGACCTCTGGTGGGACCTGGCAGCGAAGCTGCGGGAATAACACTGCACCTCAACTAATGTGTCGTCTTCAGTTTTACACCCACCAACTTCAGCTTCTGACACCACGCAACCCCCCATCTCATAACTGACACCCTGCACTCCAAATCGCTGCCTGCTCCAGGGGGTGATCCCCTCAAACCTGCCGTGGTCATGGGCCTGTTTAGCGGGATAGAGATATTCTAGGAACCTCAGTGCCCTGTAATGAAATTAGAGCTCGTGTATCTGCTTTCGGTCTGCTTTTAATATATTAAATCTATATTTTTCTTTTATTGCCTTGTATTGTAAAATAGAATAATTGGAAAAAGCAGAACACTGGAACCAAAAAATACCACTTGCTAAAATTAAAAATGGACGTTCCTGAAAAGGCAGAACTCTCCTAACACTCAATCCAAAGGAGTGAAGTTGTCAAAATATACCTCCCATTTACAAAGAGGAATCCCCTTTCTGTGCCCGAAGATTCTGATGCTTTTTAACAGCTATTTTTCCATTCACATTCCCTATGGGTTTTTTTCGTTGTGTCCTCAGTTTTTCTTTTGCACATATGAGAATCTTTCAGTTCTTTAGACTCTTTAGAAATTGAGATGTTTATCCCTAGCTAGTAATTCAAAAGCATAGTTAGTCAAGCGATGTGTGTTCTACATTATTACCTTGCAGAGTGACCTCCTAGGAAAGAATGAACACATTGACATTTACACTTGATAATCTATTGATCCATGGTGGAAAACAAAGGCAATCAACGGGAGGACTGTAATTGTTTGATTAAGTCCTATGAGCAGCACATTGTACATTGATCCAAAATGCCTTAGAGCTGCAGCTTCACAATGTCATGACTCTCCCCGTGGGCACCTCAGTTTTCAGTTTGCTGGTACTTGAAAGTGCTTTGACGGTCTCACAAATTCCCATTGCTCTGAATCCCCCGTACGGAGTGTGGCTGCGTGGCAGGTAAGCTGCTCTAAAATCTGGAGAGCTGAGCACAGGGTGGTTTCCTACCCCAACCGAATTGTTGAGGCCTCTAGAAGGGACTCCACTTTTCTCCAAAGTAGGGTCAGGGCAATCGAATATACTGGCATCTGGCCTTCAGCGAGTCTGAGCTCTCTTCTGAACGGGCTCCATGGAGCGTAATCATTTTTGCTTAGTCTGCATCGAGCGGTAATCATACAGTGGTTTTGAAAGCCAGCAGTCTGTCCTCATTAGAAGTCCTTCAGTTGCCAGTGATGTGTAGCAATAGTTGGATATTTCATAAAAAGTTTGATTCTGACATAACAAGAAAGAGGATTCCCAGCTCCTGTTCCAGCCAGCATCTGGGATCCTTTTCAAACCTCTCTATACCATTGTTCATTACTGGATTTTATAGTAAGTAAAGTCAGGATTACAATCTCCTGAACCTTCTGGTGCTACTACACATGCAACAAATAATTGTCTACGCATCTTGTTTTTACTGGAGATAGAATTCATCTGGATCAAGAAATAACCGTGTACTATAGCAAAGCTGTAAACACGTGTCCTTCTTAAAAGGTTGAAGGTAGGGTGTAACGTGAATTTATGAGCTTGATGGTTGGTCTTAACTGTGTCACCTCTGACTTGAGGAGCTCAGTAGAATAACCACACGTCTTGAGATCTCATCCCTTTTCTGAAAGTTTTGACACGTGACCGTGTCCCTTTTCACTGCCGCACACATGCAGTAGTAACTTTGGTGTGTCTCGCCCATAAAGATCTCATGCTTGTCATACTTCTCAACAATTTTACCCATAGAGATATGCGTGGAAAGATGGTATCTGGCCGCTAGATGTGGTATCTGAGGCTCCTCAATGTTCTTGCTGAGTTATTCCTCCTATTTTTCAAGGATTGTACTAATAAGAAAGGCCCTAAATTGCCTGCAGTATTTCCTTTGTTGTTAACGTGAATCAAGAAAAAATGGAAGGCTTTTTATGCGCCAACTATTTGCTTCGTTGCCTGCAGTTTTAAGGAAGGGTCTCCTGTTCAGGGCATTGAGGCTTTTCACAACAGGTATGGTTGTATTTGAAATAGAAAAACCTTCTTGAAACCCTCCAGCAAAACGGCCAGAACAGTTAGAGCTCTTCTCATGATGCTGGTGCAAACCTTCACCAAACTTCTAATGATTCTGATGTTTATAGCTTGGAATATTTTGCACACATGTTCCAACTTTGCTTTCACAACATTTGTTAAACCAACAAGTCTGTAGCAGACATGATAGCTACCATCAGGAAACTTGTTTGACAGTTTAAACAGGCAGCATCTGTGTTTCCTACATTTCATAGTACACAAAAAGAACGAGGATTGCCCGTAGCTCAATTAATTCAAGATGTTGTCGCATGGTGGAACTCTGTTTTGGAGATGTTAAAAACATCTAATTGAAAAAAGGGATTTTTCTCTTGTATTTGGCTGAGTTTCATCAATATCACCTCCTCAGTGGAATATTACTGAGAGCAGTTGGCTTGAGTTTGGGGAATTAAGATAAATTGATATACATCAGGGCTGTCCTCCTGTGCTTCCAGCTACATCTTTGTTGAAAGTGAATTTAGGATTTTCAAATTTTAAAGCAATGTAAAAGACTCAAATTGGGTACCACTTAAGCACCTCTGAAAATAACACTGAAATCGTCACCATTGCCAACAAAAAGGCAATCAAAAAAGAAAAGAAACCCCAAATGCAGCGAAGGGAAACTGCTGCCATGTTAGCGCTGTGAGATGAGGGTAGTGGTGGGAAATCAAGAGTGAGTTCTCTAGCGGCATGACGGGTGGCATCCTACATTTGCATCCTTTCTATTGCGTAACGACAGTCGTTGCCTTAACGGTAAGTCAGAATTGTCATTCTCTGTGTTGGTGAAGTAAAAACCAGAATGAAACCAAATACAAAGCAGGGCAGATCGAACTGCTCTGCAGCGGTAACACCGGCCGCTGGGGATTAGCGTAGCTCCAGTGGTAAAGGAACAGTTCTTGTAGGGAACAGTTGCGTTGCACGGCTTGGGCTCAGCAGCCCACATAAACAGATGCTTAAGGCTAAGCCCATGAGGGATGTTTTGATTAGGTGGGCTCCACGAGAGCCAGGACACCACAGCGTGGTCCAGCGTTGCCATTTGCTATAGAGGACTTAAAGCATTACGACATTTGGATTATAATTAATAGGGCCGCGTTTTGGCACCTGCTTCAGGATTTTCCAGATTTATGTTGCTGTAAAGAGCTAAGATAAAATGAAAATCTGCTCTTCTATGACAAAATCCCTTCAACTTGTCTAAAAATTGGGTGGAGGGAAGAAGTGGGAATGTTTTCCCAGAAGCCATAATCACGGATCAAATTGCGATAGCCGCGTTGAATGGTATCTGAGCCCATGATTTCATCGGTTGGCTTCAGTGAGGCTCTTTGCAGGGTAAGATATTATTCAATGTGTTGTGTCTGAGCCTCTGACTCTTGCCTCCGGTAACACGAGGTACTTCTGTCTACAGAAGCTGGTTTTGATAGGGGCTGTTGCTCTGTGCCATGGCGTGTGCTGGTACAATGGTTGGTCTCTCCGCTGAAATCGTCCTCAAATACACTGGTTTTGTGTCAGTGTTGTTATTGGATGTCTGCTCAGAAATCCTTCCCCATACAACTTTCTGGTGTTTTTAATAGAGGACATGCAGCGAAAATCATGCACACTTATTTGAAAATTTATGGGCTGACCTGAGTATTATCTCTGGGGAGGACTCCTTGGGTCAGTCAAAGTGAATTAAAACCAAATGTGTCTGGTTTTTGTGTTTACTCTTTCCATAAACATAGCACATATGCAGTGTGCAGCTGCTATCCTGAAAGGTTTTTTTCCCCTGGTATTTGGGGGATCTGTACTTTAAGAGGGTATTCTATTGATAGCGCTGTAGAAAGAACAAGTGATGCTGGACCACTTCACAATTCATTTGCCAAACTGTCTGGAAGAATTTCAAGTAAGGTAAGACAGCAATGAAGTTGGAGCTAAGACAGTGGGTATACAGTGCATTTGAGTAAATAAAAAGTAACAAAAAGTCAATGCCTTTCCCCTCTGCTTCTATCAACTCCAGAATAAAAGAGATAAAAAGGTACAGAATGTTTCCTTGGGGGAAGATTACTGTTTAGTTTTATTGATTGGGGCCCTCAGGCTATGACCTCAAACACTCCAGACAGTTTCTTCTCCCTCCTTTAGTCACTCCTCGCTGCTGATTTTTGCTTCGACGAAGTGGTTAGTGGTCCCCTTCGGCAGTGAAGGCTCCTCGGAGCCAGAGCTGCCGCCATGCTCTGTTCCGCTGCAATGTGGCCAGCTGGGCATGGTGCTAACGCGTGGACAAGAAGACTTTGCCAAGCCACTTGGTCTTTTGAAGGCACCGTTCTTCCTTCTGTAAAATGAGGGATGATACTTAATCAGCCCCACCAGGACCTCTGACATCCTCAGACTGTAGGTGCAAAGAACTACTACGAGTGCCGCGGGAGGATGAAAGTCCACCAAGCAGTTGCTGTATGAAGAAGACGAGAGATAAGGTGAAGCTCAGGGACAGGCTACAAGAGAATTTTTAGGAATTTAAAAGTAGACAGCTGAATGGAAATGTTTGGATAACAAGGAGCTGGACCAGCTGACATCCAAAGGTCTCCCCTTCCCACCTAAATTATTCTCTGAGTCTACGATTGAGTGAAAACCAAAACTAGATCGCCATGAGGACTTTGGGAGCAGGTGAGGAATGCAGGATTGTGTGACTAACTTGATCCAGAATGAGCAGGGAAGAAATCAAAAGCTTGGATCAGGCTCCGCAGAGGACAGTTGAAATGCTTGATAGGTTCATGCAAGACTTCAAGACTACTGTTCTTACAGCAAGTTAATAGCATTTTTGAACTGAAAGTGGAGAAAGACTGTATTTTCTACACAGGCGCAAGGTTCTCCAGTTAAGACAAAAGCACGGTATAGGAACCTGCCCCAGCAACATGACATCACCAGCCTGAATGCTCAATCTATTGTGGTTTATTCCCTGTTTGTTCCCTTCAGAGTGTAAATGAGGATTCCCTTTCTTCAAGGTATTTTTGTATCGTTAACCAAGTCTCTTGGTAGTAGCACCTATAGAAGATGATGGTGATCAATGGAAAAGAGCATTGAAGTTTTAATGGAACGGCATCAGATAGTCCATCTACTGAGAAACCAGCTGTAAGACCCGGGTGGTGTGCATGGCTTTTTGGTTGGCAAAAAGTGTAACTCCTGTTGTTAAGCTGCAGTCAGTCCCCACTCCCGGTACCTTGTAGCTGAATCAGCTGATGAAGCAGAACTTAATCTTTGCCTGAGCTCACGGGAAGCCTGAAGCTGGCTTTGACCTGGTGTTCTTTCCTTGTTTTTTTTTTTTCCCCAGCAGTTTCAGCAAGTGGCAATTAACCATGTCCTTCTCCCTCTTTTGATGGGATGGTTTCCTTCCAAAACCCCGCCATTTTAGGGGTCTGGATGAGCTCTCTTTTTCCTGCTCTCTTCTTGTCCCATCCCTGGCAGTGGGGAAGCATGTGATGGGACCCATCAACCTGGGGGAAGTGCGCATAATGAAACCCTTTCCTGGTTGAATAGGCTTGCAGAATGTCAACCAATTTCCCCAGCCAGCCAGGACCTTTCAGAGTCATTCTATATCCTTTTATTGCCGTTGCCATAGCGAAAGACACTAATTCACCTTTGTGCGAAACTTAATAAAAATCAGCCCATCATTCACTTGTCCGTAGACCATTAGAAATGCTGGTGCTGAATTTTAGAGATGGGCTTTTCACAATCTATTAAGCCACTCGCTAAAGAGCTGGTTATCTCATTCTCCTGTGCGGGATCTTTACAGAGCACTGAGGAGTCGCTGTACTTTCTTTGACCACAGTCATCTGGAAATAGGCAAAAAAGCACACAGTTACCGTGGTTTAATTTAAATGCCAAAATTACCTTTGGGATGAGATTTCTTTGGTCTTCGGAGGAGAACGGAGCTGTCTGGGAAACCCCCGCAAAGTACTAAGAACACTAAATTGACCTGACACTAACCAGAAATAGTCTTTTATGGGCTAAATTAAAGGGGGTATTTTACAGATACCAAGGCTTATGTTTGGGCTGTAAGGCAAGTTAAGAGGGCGGCACATTGTACAGAGCCAGACTGCAAGTGGCAGCGCACCGTGGGTCGGTCTACCTGGGTTGCATGTTATTGGAAAGAAATAAATAGGTAAATACACTCATTTACCCTTTAAATGGAAAGAGCTACTTTCGGTTTGGAGGTGTATGGACGCCACAGCTCCTGTCAGAAGCTGCTGATCGTAAAGCCTTGTTTCTTGGCGTTCTGTGAAACTAGCCTAAAAAGAAAGGAGGGAGCAAACAGGCAGAAAGAAACCAGTATGAGCACGGGGATATGATTTCAGTAGGTTTTTCTGGTGTCTCATTTTATAGCGAAAAGTTTTTGCAGCAGTGTAGTTTTGCTCACCGGAGCGCCTGAAGGGTGGTGTGATAAATGAATGTTTCTCACGTCCGAGCTCACACAGCGGCTCCGTCGTCTGCAGCCAGACTTGGACCACTGCAAAGAGGTTCATCCTACCCCCCAAAAAAAGTGTGGCGGGGGATCCCCCTGGCACGGGGCGGCTGAGCTGCGGCCAGTCCCCGGACCGCGGCAGGGATCCCCGCATTGTGCTCCGGGCATAAATGCTCTCAATGGGATTAGCGTGGAGAAGGGGCGAAAGGCTGTGGGAAAACCTGCGTGTGTCATATTTCTCCCGCCTGCTGTCGCAGCTGAACGTCGCCGCTCGGCCGACAATAGGGTTAAGAAAGTTAAGAGCAACTGTTGTGGTAGCTTGATTTTGAATTATGTATTCATGAATCTGCATAATAGCCTTTCAGCGGCGGTATTGTTGTTTAAAGCACGATCTGGGAATTGTGAGAGGGGACGGGGACAGGGACGGGGCGGGGGAAGGGATGGAGAAGTACAGAGGGTGAAAAATGTGGAAAACTAAGACTTAATCAAAGGAGAGTGACAAATTGTATGAAATGAGATTTTCTTCCCTGCTGACACTGTGCCTATGAAACAAGTTTTCACTTGGAAATGCTGACTCCTCACCCAACCTAATAATACTTGTATTTTCTCTCTTGGCGAAGCGCTTAGAGCCCTAAGAGGGAATGGAGCAAAGCTGTAAATGCAGATGTCTGCTCTGCTGATCCTCACTCGCCCGGGTACTACTGGATTTTCCTGTCTCTTGTGCAGGTAAGATGAGTAATGAGCTACCCCGCTTTGCTTAATGCCAGGCTGCTGCAATTAGGTGTCCAGGAGAGGAAGAGACACCTTTGGAAAGGGGTGAAGATGGGAAGCAGCCAACAGGGCCACAGTCGTTGAATGTTTCCAGGGATGGGGCATCTATCACCTCTCATCAGCCAGTTTTAAGGAGAGAGCAATGAGAGAGCCAGTATGCAGCTCCCATTGCAGTCTTACTGACATAATCGCCTTTTATCCTGTGTTTGAGGACTTATCTCCTACAGCAAGAGCTGTAGGCCCCAAGGAAGATGTGATGGGCAGGACGGGTCGGTGGCAGCATCGGCATCAGCCCTGCCTGCCCGCGGTCCCAGAGTGCCCAGGAGCCGAGCCAGGACTCAGCCTGGGACACAGCACACCAGAAGGCCTCCTTCTCCCACTTGCTTAATTGACACAACACAATATTGGGCTCCAAACACATTTTCTTATGAGCAAAAATGTTTTTCTATTATTTACCCTATATTTTTCCCCCCAGATTGTATAAGAAATATTTTCTCCCTTCCCCAAAACCCATTCCAAAATGCAAGAGCCTCTAATCATGCTGTGGTAGACCCTCTTCAAAGCCTTCAAGACCCTTGTTCAGCGTGCCAAACATGCTCCTCAACTTGGAGAACACATCCCCTTTATTCCACGGCACTAGAAAGTTGAAGAATTTTCTTTCTGCTCCAAGTCAATGTACAATTTGCATGAATGTGCCCAAATAAACTAGCTGATTTGGCACAGCTAGCATAAAATTCATTAGTAAAACATACATTATAAAGTCCCCAATCAGCTAGATGTGGCCTGCGTTGCTGCTTAACAAACGTGCACATTGTCAGTTGTGACAGCCTCTGGAATTTGGCCCAAAGCTGCAAGGGCTTAAAGCACAGGGATTTTCCATAGCATCTATTTTTAGTAATTATATAGACTCTGCTTAGAGTAATACCCGGACTGCTCTTGATGTTCGATGTATTTATTCTGCCTGTGAGGTCAGGAGGAATGAACACAAGCCAGTTTAGCCATGTTGGAGCTCTTTTCTGCTGAATAGCTGGAAACTGGTTGAGGTTTGTGCCTCTTCTCTGTAGGTGAGGCACAACCACGATACCCAACAAGGTTTGCAGCCTTTTTAATGCATTAGGTGCAATTAAACATATTTCAAAAATGTGTCTGCCTGCTATAGGTGGAGTTTAGACAATGTGCTGTGTTTTTCTCACCCCTCATATTTTTCTTGACATTTTCTATGTAAAATATCACACTTACGTAGATTTAAATGTAGTCCATTTTGCATAACGACACTATTTTCATTTCCAGGAACTTATGAACCAGGGAAGAGATGCACTTGCTTTAACTGAGTTGTAGAGTGACTTTTTGGAAGTGGATGGGAAGTGACTGTTTTTTTTGTTCTTTATCCTCTGTCTGCACCACCAGCTGCTGAGCTGGTCCCGCTTGGGCTGTCCCGTTTTGCTCGGTGGCTCTTGCTCCTATTGCATCGCTACGCTCACTGTTCCACTGAGCCCATCTGTGGCTGTCCTCTGTGGAGCCGCAGATGACCCCGTGTCTTCTAACTTCTTCCTTCCATGCTATCTGGGCTGAGTTTTTCTCTGCTGCCACTTGTGTTATCTTTTGTTTTCTTTGACTGGGGTTTTTTTGAGTTAGTACCTGTCTCCTGTGACTCATGTTTTGCTGCCGTTTGGCTTGTTACGGTATGCCATCGCCTTGAGTTGCTGGTGGATGAATCGGCTCCATCCAAACAAACAGGTTTTGCCTTGGGCTGGATTTCATAAAGCTGCACAGACTCGTCCTCCTGTCAGTCATAGTACCCTTTGCACGTCTACATTCTTCTCCCTGTATGCTTGACCAGTGGATAAATCCTCCAGCTTCCCTCAGATTTGAGTGGTGTCTCTGCATCATGATGTCAGCTCTTGCAGCTACTGAGATTACTGTAAAATTCCTTCAAATATAATCTGGGCTTGTATGTACAGCTGCTCTCTCACCTTACCTCTTATGGCACTTGATGAATTTTGCCCAGTTCCAGAAAATGAATGGTCTTACTGTTTTATTCGCTCGGAGTGAAGCTCTGTTGGGTTGCCTGGAACCTCGCTCTGAGATGTGCCGATACCGGGAGCAGGCGGTCAGGCTCTGTGAGGCTGTTTGCGTGGCACGCCGCTCCCCGCAGCCCTGCTGGAAACGGCTTTCCTAAGCACAACCATGTCTTCCTCCTCCACCGCCACAGCCTCGGAGATCTGCCTCCTGTTTACTTTGGCTGCATCCTGCTTGTTTTCTTCGTGATGCTCTGAACCGCTCGGGACCGGCCTGCCTTTCCTCACCGGTGCTTCCCCCTCCTTTCCTTCCCCCTCAGCACAAGTCTGCGGTTGCCTTTGCTCTGCCGTGTAACTGCTGTTTACTGTTGTTCACCTGGGACTGGATTGCTTCTTGTTCCAAGTATGCCAGTGAATTAGCTGTTAGTCACCTTCAGGGCAGGCATGTAAAGGGTCTTCATGTCTGTTCAAGTTCTGCCGTTGACGTTCTCCTCCTCAGCAGGGTTATCTGACTCCTCAGTGCTGCTTTCTCCATGAAATAGCTCTCTTTCTGACTGTCCTTCACCAGACCTTTGTAAGCTGGATATCCTTTTCTTCAACTTTAAAAATGCTTTTTCTATTGGAATATGATATTCACGCTCCATCCACCTCCACCCCACGAAGCCTCTATCTCAAGTCACCATACATGGTTCTCCACTTGTGGCTATCGTTGTTCACTCCTTCTGGGTTGTCCAGCTGCCGCTGCAGTGTGGAGGCATTTCTCTAAGCCTAGAATGGTTTCTTTTAAAAATGTCTTCTGTTGAAGAAAGTTTATTCCTGTGTCCTACAGCTGATCCCACCCCTACTTGGCAAGCAGTTTTGTCTTCCAAATTAAAACACAGAGCCCCAGAGTGCTTTGCTCTGCGGTGCAAGTATGCTTCCCTTCTTTTTCTTCATGATTTTTCTGTGGGATATGTGTGAAAAGAGTGATATCTCTCTACAGCCTCTTTCTGTTGGAGATCACAGGACTCCCTGAACACTTTTATTAAGTGTTCTAGAGTTCATTATTCCTGGTGATGGCACATCATCCACTTCTTGCCTCTTCTCCCTCGTGAGATAGAAACTTTACTTTCCTTTTCTCTTTATTTCCCTCCTGGTAAACTCTGAAGTCAGACTCAGTTCTTGCTTCCATTGCTTGCACAAGTGTTTTTACTCTGGAAACTCAAGTTGCTTGGCAGTCTGAGTCCATGTGGCTGAGTTCAAGCTTGTTTCCATGTTAACCTTATGTGAGATTGAATAGTTAGAGCCTTTGCTATCCTTGTATGTCTATTTGTCACCCCTCAGATGTGTGACAGATGTGTATGAGAGAAGTCCATGTTCATAAACTATACGCATTGGCTCCAACAAACAATCAAATTTCCCTGTGTCAGCAGAGATTTGGAGCAAGCCTCGTGCGCCCTCCTGACCTTTTGCAAAACTGGTGGAATTCGTCTTAACATAATCTGCAGTGAGAGGGCGTTTTGTTAATTCTCATTACTTTACCTTTGCTGTGGGCTAAAAGCATGCAGGGAGCGAGCTGTAATGCCTCAGCTGATGGGTAGTAGCCGATCACGCAGCGAAGTCCTCTGAGATGTCCTACTTCAGACGGCGCTGACCACGAGCGGCAGTTGAGGAGGTTGGCTGCTGCAGGACCACTGTAGCCACCTTGCTTGTCTCAGTCCATAGCTGTACCAGGAGGTGATTCACCTCCCTAAAGGGCAGGGACTATCCTTTACTCGAGGTTTGTGCAGCACCTCGTGGGATGCAGGCTCAGCTGTAGCCCTCGGGTGCTACTTTGAGTCAGTAACTATAATACCTGTATTCAGGTAAACCGGCAAATTATGGCCTTGACGAATCCTTGCTATTGATTCCCACTTGAGACCAGTGGTTATGATGGATTATGAGGCACCGTGATTCTCAAAGACCGGTTTGAATTATTCTTTCTCGTTTGCCTTTCTATGGGCAGATCACCTAATCCCCTGGAGATCCCAATCAGCGCGAACAAAGAGTTCTAGGTTTTATGGAAAACTCTTGGCGCACAGGGGATTTACTGCTGTGAGATGATTAACATTCTTGAGGTAATTTTAAATTAAATGAAGGAAACCATAGCATCAAACTGTAGCATTTCCAAACAACTTCTGTAATGGAATATCATGTCTAGATGTCTGTGACATGTTTGATTTCTTTTAGGCTGGATTTCTAATTTTATTTAACCGGTGCATGAAACCTTACAACCAGAGGCCCGAGATGTGCTTTTTTGGAAAAGTATGAATACCTCCTTGGCAATACTTGAGAGGAAAAATTTAGGTAGGTTGTCGGGCATAGGCCAACAAACTTGTCACTTTGGATGTAGAAAATGAGGTCATAATGATTTTTTTTCTGTTGTTTTTAAACAGATTGATGGATAAAATACTGTGCAGCATAGCAAGTTGGTTGTGTAACCTGTATTTTCTGTTTATTGAATATTGACGCACTTCTGAATGATTTAATGGAAGGAAGGAAATATGAAATGAGGAGAATATGTTGCCAAATACCGAATTTGCAGTGCTTTTTCTAGACACTGTTCTCATGGACAATGAGTTTTACTTGAATACATTGGTACACACATGAAATTTTCGAATGTTACATTTCTGGTATGCAATAGCACATGAATAAAGTAGTCAGATTGCATTGATTTTAATTTAGGTTGTATTTCTCCTGAGTGGCAGTCATAACAAAGAGTTTGCTTTGCAACTGCTTTGACAAATAGTACTTGATTGCCTTCAACTGAAAAAACCCAGGCTGCATTGGGAAAGCAATACTTCAAAGAAAATGGTCCTCTTCCCCAAAAGTTCTTAAAGAATTGTAATTTATTGTAGCAAAATGCAAAGAGGGATTTTATTATAATTCATATGTAAGGGAATAGTAATAAAGTTGTCTTTCTGAAGCAATCTTTTTTCATGCGGTTATCGACTTGCATTTATTCGTGGCCCCGGGTGTGGTGCATAAGCAGGGGAGAGAGCTCTTAAAACTCTTTTAAAATGGCGTGTTGAGAGTTAAAGTATAAACCCACTTGGATCTAGATAAGACTCTGGGGATCTTCAATAACGAAGAAAATGAGTTAGACAGGAAAAGCAAACACTTGCTCATGTAAGAGTGCTAATGTACGTTTAAAAGCCCAGACTCTGAAATCCTTACAGAATTGAACAAATATTTTCTTTCTTTTTTCCCCTAAGTAAGTTGCCTCTTTCTGTATCAGCAGTTTTGCTTCGTGTTGACTTAAAGCCATCTCTTGTGTTTGGCTCCCTCGACTGTCCCCTCGCTGCCACTCTGGCCAGGGACGGATCTCCCAGTGGTTTCAGTAGACCCAGCACCAGCCTCTGGATGAGGAGCACTCTGCAGCCGGAGCTGCGGTATGTCCTGGGCGTACCTCTCATCTCCCGCCTCCCGGCTCTGCTTTCATTCCCCTTCACAGCTACCCTGTCCCAAAGACACCACTTCAAACCCATCCTAATGAGTTTCTTAACAGTTAGGGGCTTGTGAAGCTGATTCCCAGAAGCATTTCGTACACAATTCACTGTCTTCTGTTCCTGCCTAGCAGTTGGCCGCGCGTATGCTTTCAGTGTAATGAGATGATAGTGGCAGCCTGTTTTCCTGATGTGACTTGTAAACACATTCAGACGCTTTTATAACTCCAACAACTGAAGATGGAAGCAGCTTTAAAAAAAAAAAAGTTAAGTTAGCAAGACACTGTACAAGTTGTTCGGTGAGAACTATCTTTGTCAGAGAGGGAGAAGTGTTTTGGAAAGGGCAGCTACAACATCGTGCCTTTCATGGCACCCTACTCCACGTGCAAATTCGATTAACTCTGTAAATCCGGGTGCCTGGAACTACGTGTATCTGAATTTGAATCTGATCCTATACTGAGATACATTCATACTCACGGAGTCTTGACGGCTGAGAGCAGGATTTGTGAAAGCAGGCAGCGGCTGGAAATTAATGAGCTTTGCACTCCTAAATCAGTCAGACACTCGAAATACTTTTTTTTCCCTTTTTTTTTTCTTTTTTTTTCCCACTTCTTTTTTTCTTTTTTTTTTCTTTTTCCCGCTGAACTCAAATCAGAAAAGCCAAAACCAGGTTTCCTCACTGGTCATATTTTTCCTTCCAAAGACCGTGCTTACCCAAAGCCTGAATTTGGCCTCTTGTCTTTGCAGGTAGCGTAATGCTGACTTTCATACTTTTGACTTCCTACATAGGGCCTCATCTGTCCTGCCATGCCACACTATACATGGCTTGAGAAGGAACTTAAAAGGCCACATTGTAGAAACTGGCTAACAAGCCTATGGGTTTTTTTCCCCCAATTTCCTTGCTGTTTAACGAGGAAGTTGCCTTTACATATTCCTTAAACTCTATTTTGTATTTAAGAAAGCATCAGGATTTGCTAACATTCCCCTAAGCCTTTGTATTAGCTCTTTTGAAGGTGGAATGAATCCCACGGGCAGTTTGCTTTCTTGAAAATATTTATAGGACTGGATGCAAAAATGTGAATGTTAGAGCGAATGTGTTCTTTTAATTAGATTAAAAGATTGTTTCAGGGTGTATTCTTAACTGTTAGAACTACTTTAGAGGTAAGCAAAAAATCCTCAAAAATGGTAATTGAATAACTTGTACAAAGGAGTAAGAGAGAGCTGCTGAGTGAATACGAGTTTAATCAGACCTGGTCACAACGTAGAATTGCCGCTCATCCTAATTCCGGTTGGGACCTTTCATCTGGTACAGCCATGTCTCTGAATCCCTCCAGATACAGTATTTGCAAACTTAATCAGGAGCACCAGGTTTTTCTCATGACCTATTGTATAGTCTCCCTTCTGAATGGGCTGTTGTGCCGTTGCATCTGCAAGCGGCTCTGGCTGCAACATAAAGAGCTCTGGTCTGCCCTTATGCCCCTCTGTATTTCACACTGGTGCGTAGAAATGGCACTACACATCTCTGCTTTCAAGTGACACCGAATGGTTCATTTTCTTCCCTATTCATTGAGGATTTAATTGCCCTGCACATCAAAAGCGGGATATCCCCCAATTACCATCCTCCTTCCTGGAAAACAGCTAACTGCCTATCTCAGGAAACTTGCCAAGAGATCCAGGCACCCGGAGGAGAATGGAAGTGTCCAAGCACAGGCCAGAGGAGCAGGGGAAAAAAGAAACTGGCACAGCCAAGCAGGTGTTAAAGCACTCCTTTTCTTCTGTGCACCTCCATCTGCCAATGTCTGCAGAACACTTCATCTCTGGCAGCCGCAAAGGGAGATGCACAACTGCCTTCTGACAACTTGCAGGGCTTATGCCCTTCCACCCCAAAACGAAGATGCACGGTATTGCTCACAGCTTTAATGGTGCCTTAGCAGTGTGTTTTGCAAGGGGCTAGATGCCCTTGCCTTAAAAATTGCTGCTTCTCTCCACCTCCCGCGGCTTAAGCTATTTGCCAGTTATAAAGAATTATTTAGACGAAAAAATCACATCAGATCCAAAACGTGCCAAGAACCAGGATTTTTGTGAAAACCTAGTTTTCAGGTTGCTATAGGGTTGCTGAGTACAATCTTACAGACAATTAAAAATGGGTTTTTTTTCATCAAAAGGTGGTAATCCCACCAACCCTGGAAATTCAAACTCAAAAATTCAAGAGAAAGCTTCTATCATGTTTCTTCCTCTTCACACCCTTTTCTGCCTGGATTTCTTTTGTACTTGTTTTACACACGTACTGGAAAATGAAGCTCTGATTTGTTTGCCACTGGTAGAGTTCTTCTAATACAAAAAAAAAAAAAAAAGCTGATTGCCTTTCTACTGTATGGGAAGCTTGCTCAGGGTTTGTAAAGGTTTTCACTTCCCGCTCTACTGCAATGTAGATCTCAGCCAGAAATGTTGGCTGAAAAAGTTCGCCATCTCGTACAGGAGTCAGGAAACTTTCTAGGCTGATTATAGAGATATGTCTTCAAAGGAAACGAGGAATTTAGAGAAGACTTCACTGAAGCTGCATATCAAGGCAAAGAATGCCTTTGAATTGGTAAGCGATGAGAAAATTATTCAAACTCCCTAGAGGTTGCCTAGATAGGACAGTCTGGGAAAAAAAAATGGTAGTGACTTGAAACCTGTCCAAAGAGGCTTCCAGACATGAAAATTGACTTCTGCTCAAGTCCTGCATCCAAACCTTGCCCGGGATGCCTAGGGAATGCTTCACCCGGCCGATGCCACTGACTCCCCGGGGAACCGGCAAAGTGCAGGGGTAGCTGAGTAGATGCAAAAGTCATAATTTCCACCATCGCTTGGCTGGGGCTCCCGACCATTTCAGGTCAGCCAAAGTAAGACTCAGCCTTGACCTCTGTCCCTTTGTCCTTCCACCCTGTCTTGCGACACTACGACACTGCTGCCTCAACTACAACGTTTTTGAGTAACAATTCGGAAATGTCTTTTATGCATGTGCATCAAAGCCTGTGCCCAAGGTGCACCTTCTGGCCCTGATCCTGCAAGTACTTAATCACCTTCTTAAACACACAAATAGTGTCCTTCAGGGAAACGGCGCTGTTCACTTGCTTCAAGTTAAGCACAGGCACAAAGGTATTTGGTATAGGGCTTCTGATGATTTCCTGGTATGTTTGTTGGTGTGGCAATTTCAAGTGTCTGGCTGTAAATTAAAAGATTACACAGTAAAGAAAATGGAGAGGGACAGAAGGGTTTTCAGGTTTCTCCTGGGTGGAGGCAAGCAGAAGGAGACAGGGCTTTTGTGAAGACTGTTTAAGCAGCTGGAAAAAACGCCATTTGTCAGAGAATTACGATAGTCTAGTCTAGACAAGTGCCCGATTCGGTTTCCAAATCCTGACAAATTAATGTGTGCTGCAACTTGGAAATATAATTCAGGTTTTCACAGAGATTTCTGCTGCATTATTATAGGTACACATATGCATTAGCCTACGCGCATGCAGAGGGAAAATTCCATTTGGTTTACCTTGTGGATTTTATCCCTGTGGTTTGTAAGGTGACCGTCAGTCACTGGGACCACAAACATAGCAGGATGTTTGCAAATGCCCAACTCAGGCTAGTGGAAAGCCTTTTTTTTTTCCCTTGGCACTAGCTAAAAAACCCAACAGCGGTCATTCAGGCCGGGATTGCAGACAAGCAGGTGGTAAGCAGAGACATCACCTCACTGGACTGCGCGAACAGGCAAGAGTAGCTGGAGATCGTCTCCACAAATAGGATAATCAAAGTCAAATTTAAATCATCTTACTGTTTTTTCGGATATTTTTCCCTTGCTACTTCTGCATGTTGGCCCCCCCTGCCCCTTCTTGTCCCTCCTCCTCCTGAGAAGGAGAGCACGATGGACTGTGCAGCCTGCTGCAGAAGGTCGGGCTTTGCTGGGACAGCACCTTGGCTGGCCAAACACTCGTACAAGTACTTTATAATTTAGCGTATCAGCAGTATCTAATACCTACACTAAGTAGTCTGTTCCCATTTGCTTCTGAGCACAAGACAACCATCTGTTTATTGTCTCAGCAAAAAACTGCGTGCTTTTATAGGTGTAATAAAACACGATTTCGTTGTCTGCGAGGGGTTATGGCTCTTATTTTTAACCAAGACTGAGAAGACTTGGAGACGTCAGCTCCAGCATTCCCTGTTGTTGTCAGCTTCTTTCAAACTGTCGCGACCTGTTTCATTAAAAGCCGTTCCCCCTCCGCGCTCCCCAAGTGTTGTGTTTAACGACAGATTTTTCCCTGCTAGCATTGGTTTTCATTATTGGTCTTTGCACTTCGAGCATCTGGGAGTAGCGTACAGAGCATATGTTCATATAATTTATTTATATTTAGGGAAAGTGTGGTGTAGGTTGTGCAACGTTGAATTCCCCTTTGGATGGCTGTTTCCTTGATGTGTTAGCACAGTGTTTTCAGAGCATTAGTGTTTCCTGTAGTGAAGACTTGATTCACTGTTGTGTCATACCACGACTCCCCCGATACCCCTGCAATGATATTTTTAGTTTCAAATGAGGGTTCTGATGCTATGCAAGGCGCCCTGGTCAAAAACACTTCTATTTCGCTCTCCCTAAACACCTCTTTATATCTTCGTCTCTTGGATCTTGCCTGCTAGTAGGGACCGAGGTCAATACTCTTCAAAATAAAATTGGATGGCACAATTATTGTTCCAGCTCAGTTAAAAGCTTGAATGTTTCCATATTAATGTCTGTCATTCTCTTATTTTGAATGACAGTGTTTCTGACTGGGAGCTGCCAAGAACAGTTTGAACATTAAAGATGCATGAGTAAAAACACAGTATTTTTTTAAGCCAGTCCATTTGAATGTCTCGGAAATATGCGTTCATATCACATCAAAACTGCCAGCAGTGGCAGGGTTTTTCCTTTGCAGAAAGGGGGCCTTGTAAATAGTTGTATTCATTGGAGTTAAAATTAGGTTTCTGTGGTGTTGACTTGCAGCCAGCTTTTCCCACAGGGCAATTTATTAAAAAAAAAAAAAAAAAAAAGCCCTAAAATAGTAATGTGCATATGACATATTCTGTGAACTTGAGAGTCCATTTGGACTAAAGCTTTCTTTGTATTTCTTTTGTCCATTCTGCCTTAAAGGAATAGTGTGAGAGTAAGCTAACTTCCCTTTCTGATGCAGGGACTGTGCAACATTTTTCTCCAATCTGAGCTTTTATAGGTGTATTCTGTGGGAGTATAGTTAAAGAAAAGGAATAAAATTCTTCCTCGAACCATTGATCTGGGAGAGTTTGCCCGGGATTTGGTCCATGAAGATACCCTTGGTTCTCCCACTGTGCTGCTTGGATTTTTTAAAAAAATAGACTTCAGGCAGATGCCAGTGTATTTTTTTTTTAAAAAGAAAGTAGTAAATTTTATGAACTGACCAGTACTTATGTGCACCACTGAACAAGTAAACTGGAATTTGTATTGGTTTCCTTATTTTGGTACACTCCGAAGGTAGAAGTCCTCTGTTTCCCCACTTGGGTAACAGCGAGTTTTCTTCCTGCCTTTTGGCCAGGGTCAGAAATAAATCTTGGACTTTCTCCCAGGCAGACATTGTTCATTTTACCTCTCTCTCCTGCGTTCTCCTGGCACGGCTGCACAACGCCTTGGAGCGTGGACTGTCAGCACACCACCGGAGTCCTCAGGAACAAAGGACTCTCCCATATCGAGTTTGTCAGTCTGAAACTGCCTATAGAAAAACGTTTCCCCGATCCAGCCAAATATAGGAAGGGAGATGTGGTGTCATTGACTTTCACAGGGAATTAGGATCCACTTGGCGAGTCCTCTACCCACTTCTGCTTTTGGTCTGACGAATGATCTTTTGGGTCGCAGGTGGATGATGATTTTGATTTCTTTTGTGAAAGGTCTTGCGGATATTGATGGAAACAGTGACTTAGGGTTCAGGTATTATTATAGTAGGGTTAATTTGTCCATCTTACTGAGTATTTCAAGGCGATGAAGTACCAATACTTGTATCTTCTGGCAGTATCTGCTTTGTGCAGGGTTTCTTATCCTTAAAAGCTACCTACTCACCACCGGTCCCAGATGGTGTTGCTATACCTGCAAATCAATTACAAGTAAAATGAGCCTTTGCACACGCACATTACATTATTTGATTTTGCGGGGAGAAAAATGTACCAAACGAGGTTAGATTTCAACCCTCGTTTTTTGGTTTCTGCTAACATCCTTGTCTGATTCACTGCTACAGCCGAACCTCGCAGGTTTCCCCGAGCAAAGTGCAGCCAAGGTGGAGTCTTAAAGATGGTCATAAATCAACCGATATACAATAGCTCTTTCTGACACCTCCCGTAAGCCCCTTGTGAATTCCACTGGGTTAATTTGCAACGTACTATAGTTTAAAAAACAAAAATCCGCATTTTGAGGGCAAAGTTACTGTAGAGTTATTCATAAAGATCAGTCACCCAGAAAAAAACACACATCAAAGGAAAATCTTTAAACAGGACCTATGTTACTGACAATTATAAAATGAATGCATGATGCTTTATTACCAAAGAAACTTGATAAACTTTATGATGGTATAGTAAGGCAGTATAACTAACTGCAGTGGCTAAATCTCTTTCCAGTAGTGGTCTAGATCATGAAGTTATAGATACAGTAATAGATGTCTTCTGTTCTCTGCTCACTCCTTGGCTCAGAAGAAATACCTTCCATTCTCTACCTCCCACCTTATTTTCCATTAGCGTCCTATTAAAGGGAGCCAAAGAGGTATTGAGAAACAGCATGTTTTCTTTCTTAACATGCAAACACCAGCTTATCTAAGAGGTTTATATTTATCTTGTAGACTACACCTAACTTTTGTTCATTGTTATTTGAGGTTTCAGTAGACCAAGAGCCTCTAAAGCCAAGTAGCCATATGTTTGCGTGAAGGACTACAGAATGGGCATATGAAGGTGTACAAAAGGAGTAGGATCAATAAACTGCAATGAAGACACACTGAGAGTCCCTTACAAAACTACTGAGAGCTGTTATTTTTTTGTCCTCTCAGACTTTGCCTGGGTTTCGAAGGGTTTGTTCTAAAAAATGAAATTCTCTGCTTCATATTGAATTAAATTAGTGGCAGTGAAGAAATGTGAACAAATGAATAAAGCATTCCCCACCCCTTTATTTTGATGCTTTGTCTATGGCAAAGTCTCTCTGCATCTTGAGTGGAAAAAATGAACCATTCTGCCTTTTATTTATTTTTTCAGAGTATGACAGCTAAACTAACATTTCTGCCTGCCAGCATGTCTTGGAGTGTGAGATTGAATTGAGGACAAGAAAGAATAGTATAAAGTCTGAAAGGCAAGCACTTTTTTTTGGTCATTTTAGGTGCGTAGAAAGACCTGTTTCTGTTTGTGTTAGGTGAAACTTGTAGGGAGGGCTTTGAAAGTTCCCCCTTGCTTGTTTGCATTGGCACATACAGCCGTAGACCTGCTGAGCATCTGCCACCGGGCTGGTGTTTCTTCTGCATGGGGGCTTGGGGAGGAAGAATCCAAGGGGCTGGGGAGTAGACTTGGACCCAACCAGCTGGCTGACTTTTCATTTATTTATTTATTCATTTATTTATTGAAGAAATCAGATTTGGGTCAGCTTCTTGAGCCAAGCCTGCATTTCAGTCTGGCTCAGTGGAAGTGGGGACTGGAGCCTGCCTGGCGGGTCGTCTCCTCTCTCCGGCCGAGCCCCAGCGCTGGCATTTCTAGTGGAGGCAGAAAAGCCTTTCCCTTCCGCACACAACTTTTTGCTTCTTCTGTGCCAGTAAAAATAAGAAAAACGGCATGGCTTAAATAGCAGACCTCCCTCAAAATAACTCTGTGGTCACGAGTGGAGGGCAGAAATTGCTCCTTCTCCGTAGCATACGTGAGATAAATGATTTGCGTGATTATTTCTTTCCCGTGCCCCTTTCTGAAAAAGAGGGTTCGGATTCTTGAGTGGCTTCCTTCAAGGAAGTGTATGGGAGCTATTAAACACATATTTCTCTTGGAAATATCACTGGAGCTTTCTTTTCCTTGCACTGGAGAAAAGTATATTAAAATACTTTCACTGAATGGAACTTCATTGTACTATTTTATTGGGTTGTTCTGCTCAGTCTTATCTATTCTTTGCCATTTTTAGTTGAAGTGGTTCCGCTGGCAACAAATCATTTTTCCTAATCAGACAATCCAGCCTGGGAATTTCTCTAATTTGCTCCACGACATACTTCAGTAGGTGGAGGAATAGGGAAAACTGAGGAATGCTGAAGCGCTTTTTGCACACCCCCACTTACTGGCATCCTGAGATTAAAGTTCTTCTTTTTCTCACCACAAACCCCTGACCCCTCCGCTTTCTTGTAACTCAGCATCCTCTAGATGGCCCTTAGGCACAGCTTACCGCATGATATGTGCAGATAGCTTAATAATAGAGTTTCCTGCTGTGAGGGTCTTATGGATTCTGTGAAATCCCAGAGGGATTCAAGGAAATCTGCATTATAATGCACTGTTTGGTACAGGTCTGTGCACTGAGCGGGTACACAAAAGGTAACGGAAACTAAATGTGTCAGGCATCATCTTTCTAATCCAATGTGGGGTCTGTTTAATCTCTTTCAAAAGATGTCTTAAGAACTCCCAGTGTCTTCATTGAGCGCTGGGCTTTCACCGCTGCCTGTATGGGGGCTGGGGCTGATGTGTGGTGGGGCTCTGTCGGCCGCTGCTCCGCATCGTGGTGAGCTGCCGTAGACTGAGTTTTGCTTAATTAACACATAGAGCCACGTCTTTTGCTAACCCATCCTTGCCACTTGCTTCAGCCTGGGCAGGAGGCTCTGATACTCGGTCTGGAGGAAGCATCTGTAATCCTATATACAGCTCGTTGAGGGGCAGGAGGAGAGAATTGGGAAATCCTTCTCCTTCTGTCTCAACTAGGAGAAACAGAAAAGCCCTTAGACCTGATACAGTCAGGGCAGAAAGTGTCAAACCGTCCTGGCTATAGCGATGCTGGCGCTGAACTCCAACACCTCGATACATCTATGCTTTCATAGGGATCCGCTCAGTTTACAAAAATTCAAGGCCTCCTGCAAAGTCCTCTGGCTCAGACCTCAAGCTCCAGACTTGAGATTCAGTTTATGCTTTTTCCCGTGCCAACGTCAGTCTCCTAAGGCAGCTACGGAAAGCCGAATGCCCTGGGAAAGTGGAGCGGTGTTTGGAATTCGGGGTGGGGGACGGGGGGAGTGGGGGACGTGTGTTGAATAATAATAAAGCCTTATGGCCCCAAAAGCTCTAGCAAGCCTGCAACTCCTAGTGGCTTCTGAAGGAGTATCGTGCTTGTAGCGTTAGCTTCACGGCTTCATGGAGTTGTGTTGTGTTGTGTTGTGTTGTGTTGTGTTATGTTATGTTATGTTATGTTGTGTTGTGTTGTGTTATGTTGTGTTGTGTTATGTTGTGTTATGTTATGTTGTGTTATGTTATGTTATGTTATGTTTATGTTATGTTATGTTATGTTATGTTATGTTATGTTATGTTATGTTATGTTGGAACCTGGGGAGGAGAAAATTCTGTGTTCTTGGAGGACTTACCATAATGTTAACCAGTAGTAAAGGAAGAAAATGGATGCATTGAGCAAGCAAAAATGGATGAAAAATGAAGAATTAGTACAGGCAGGCCAAACTTCTCTCAATACTGATGTATGCCTGCTTGTGTCATTTTGCCACAGTAACTTTTGGCTAGTTTGGACAGCATAATGTGTGAGAGCAGAGTGAAAATAAGGATCACAGGGGCAGATAATGAGAATGATGAATAAATCCAGCAACTTTTTTTTCTCAGTACTCAGAGATCATCTTTATTGTAAAGTTCTGAGTGAGCCTAGGAAGAAAATCTGATTACTTAAAATCAGCAAAGGACACATAGTTCAGAGAATAGTACACATCCTGTGGTAACTAAGAGCTGGCTGTACTGGTTTTGAATCAGTTGAGGTACATTGTGTCTATGTATAAAAAGCTATAGACCTTGCAAAGACACAAAAGAAGGGGAGAGGTAGAAAAACACAGAATCCCTTTCTTTTAATCCACTTTCCAATGTTTGGCTTAGCTATAGTGTAAGTAATAACAAAAGAACACTGTGTATTTATTAACTGAGCTCTAAAACTTGTGTATAAATGTCTGTAGAAAGAAGAAAAACATAACACTTGTGAAACCAGTCAAGCTCTGGCTCTCCTTGTCGGCACTGGGATCTTGACTTTTGTCCGATTGCTGTCTAACAGCTGCACTCCTGGGACAAAGGATCTTCCCAGGGGATTGACCACCACCACCACCACCACCAACCTGCGCTCCCTCAGATGAAGCGATCTGCTTCTCGGTCTGAGCCCCTGTGGCCGTGCCCAGGGAAAACCTGCACCAGCTCCCATAGGGGTGAGCCCATCTCTGCGTTCAGCCAAGAACAGAGATTTCAGCAGAGCCTTTGTGCATTGTCAGTCTCAAATTGCCCTGGCCACTGCACCTCCCACCTTCTTCATTCAGCTTTCGGTAACACAGAAAGTGGCACTTCAGGTGGCCAGAGCCTGAAACCTTGGAAGTGTTTCAGGGATGTCAAGCCTGAAACCTTGGAAGTGTTTCAGGGATGTCAGTCACCACGTGGGCCTTGATCTTCCAAAGACCCACCTGAAGCCCTAAGTTACTTTTTTAAGTGGTGCTTAGGGTGACGTTGAGGTGGTAAATACACCAGGAATGCCCAGCAGGAAGAAGCTAAAGATGTTACTGTTGGAACCAGTATGTCAATAAAGCTATATATCTATTTTTTATATATATATATATATATGTATCAATAACTATTTACAGATTGACACCTTGGGACAAATTTTGGACTTTAAATGTTTCAGTCAATGCAGTGGCACTGGTCTTCACCACTCGAGGGCAGAGGCCCCAGGGTTTACTAGCAGGGCTTTTAATTACCTGAATACATTCTCAGTTGATGACAGGCAAGTGGAGCATTCAACATACCGCCATTCTATATCTCTTCTGGCCTTTTCTGATGGTATTGTGTGGTCAGAGCTGGTGGGAAAGATTCAGTTGCAAAAGAAAATGTGAAAATGCATTGAATATTTTTAAAAATTCCAGACTTCAATAAAAATGTAGCTATCTCTTCATTTATTTGTTTTAAATAGCTCTTTCATGTGCTGGGACAAAGGGATATTGTATTAATTGTGAAGTGTGAAATGTTTTTCTTGTTTGCTTGGGACAACAACTGGGAATACATGCATTTGCCTATTCACACTTTATTGTTATGACAACATTTTTTCACAAAGTATTTGAAAGCCAGCGCTATGAAAGGAATAAAGTTGGCTATAAATCTGGAGGAGTTTCATGCTTTTGTTTTAAGCTTTCGTGTATAAGCTCTGTCAAAATTGTGAGTCTTTCATCCATGGTGTCTGCCTGATTCAAGGGCTCTTTTCTTGTTCAAATATCCTTTAGTAAGACCCATCTGACTGAAAGGCTGTGCAAACACGAGCTGGCTATGATAAGAGTTCTACATGAAATCTTTAACGTGCTCTGTCAGCATGAGTTTTTTTCAGCTGTGTGCCCTACTGAATACCTTTTTTCCCCCTCCACAGTAAGTTCATTTTCTTGAAGTGCACTTCTTACTTATAATTGCTGTAATTTTGTGATGGATTTATGACAATAAGCCATTATGCTTTAGGTGAAATGTTAATCCACTGTGGATTAGTGTTACTTGAAAAATACTGCCTTAGTGCAAGCTGTGTTACTAAAGCTGCATCAGAATTTAGGTCCCAGCCATGACTGAGTTTGCAACAGAGCTATTTTCTATGTCTCTCTTTCCTAAGTGAGCCGCCTGTCAAGCTTTCTTTAGCACCAAAGGGCTAAAAGGCATCGGAAGGAACCTAATCCTGTGATTTTGCTAAGCACAGAAAGGGTGCTGGAGGAGAACACGTTAATCAGCTTGATCAAAATGGAAAGACATGCTTTTTCTTTCAAATGTGGTCATCGTATGCAAGTACATCACTGCACAGGCAGGAACTGAGAACGGAAGGGTTCATTTAAACCCTTTCTCAGCTCTGCAACATCCAGGATAGTTGTTGAAAAAACCAGCTGTTTGTCCTGCAACGAACTACTTGTATCGTGCCATACGCAACCTATTTTCTCCAGCTAGTTTGGTTCTGCAACTGGTCTATAGGAAGAACGAGAAGTAAAACTTTTCTTTGAAAAACTCTTTGTTTCACTGCTGTTCATTCCCGTGTTGCTGTTTTAAAGTCTGAGTTTTTCCAGCTCCAATTCATCTCCGCTCACCTTTGCTTTTCTTGGTAAAAGTCTACATTGGCATACAGCTCTAAGACAGGAAAAAAGGAGAAATTTTACCACATGCCTCTGCTAAACACTAACTAATAACATGCTGGATACTTTCCACTCCACCCAAGCTGCATAATTGTTCACCGTATGAAATGAAGTTAATTCTGCGTAATGTTTTGATGAGTAATTTTAATCAGGGTTGTGGAGAAACTGCTCTCAAGTCTGGAAATGTAAGCGCTTCCTGTAGTAAACAAATCTTGTGGTTTTAGCATTTCACTTAATTTGAGTTTTCAGATGACAGAACATGTTCCTTCTCCTGCCCTATGGTCTTCCAGGCTTAGGAGCACTTTTGTAGCCCAATTTAATTTGTTCCTCCCTCAAACCCAGTTAAAGGGGAGAGAGAAAAAGGTAGTTTTCATCCTCTGGCAAGTCAGGAGACGGTCTTGATGGTGACTTCTTTCATGTTACCTGTCCTTCATGCAGCGAGTGTGTGAGCATGCAGTGATGTCCTCTGAAAAGCAGTTTCTTTGCAAAGTCCCCAGTGGGTCAGCGTCTTGTTGGAAGAATACATGGGGAAACTGGTGACTGCGAGTTGATTTGACACTTTCCAGTGGCTGCCAGGATGAACTTGGTCCATAGGTCTTAAGCAATCTTTATTGCATGTCCTAAGCTCCCTGGTGCTTTCAAGGCTCCTAAATACACAAGCTCTGTTCCAGTCTAGCATTTGAAAGCAGTAAGAAGTTGCAAAATGAGTGGCTGGTAAAAGTACTTCTATTGCATAGCAGTTAACAAGGAGTTGTTTGTATTTGGGATGGAAGAGCCTGATCTGTTTTCTTCTTGGGCTGTCCCAGACAATCTGTGGCTGAAAAGGCCAAGGTACTTAGTTGTCTAGAGAAATTATAAAAAAGAAATCTAAGAGTTTTGTTTGCTAGGCATGTTATCCACAGGCAGCTGAAATAGGTCGTAAGTTCTGTAAGAACTGCAAGAATACATTAAGGAAAAAAATGCCCAGATTGGCCGGCTATTTGTTTATTACAGCTGTATTACGGTTTCAAGCTCCCTATCCCTACAGGCTCCTGTGTGCTGCCAGGCAGGGCGACAAAGCGAAGGGCGAGCAGGGAAGAAGGGACCACAGATCACTGTGGATGTAGCGTGTGTATTTGTTTGAACACCCAACACTGGTCACGAATGCAGCTCTTGGAAGCAGCTTTCCTGAGAAAATGGGGATGGTTGCAAATCAGGAATTCACATTTTAAAAAATGCCCTCCAATATTTCCTTGTAATTCTTTATTTTTTATGAATTTTCCATTAATAATATCGTTTCCCAGAATGTTTCTAGAGAGGAAACACAAACAGGAAAGTCATGGTCATTTTAATATATATGTAAATAGGAAGGCGGTGTTGTGATGCGAGGGTTACTAACATTTAGCAGTACTCCTCCATTTACTATTGGTAAGCACCATTTCACACCCCTGTTGGAAGTTTAAAGTACTGGTCCCATGAGCTATCCCGTCTCCCTCTTTTATTAAATTCTTTGTCATAGATTTGTCCTTTGCCAAACACACTACCTGCTGTTTTAAAACTGAGAATCTCCAGATGTTAATTTTTTTGCTAAGGCAGATTTAATGTTCCCCTGAAAAATACCACAGCAAACAAAAGATGCATGCTGTTACAGAAATGACAGGTTTCTTTTTTTGGCAGGTATTCAATAGGTTGGGAGTGCAGGGAGTGCCTGCTGAAGTTCATGAGTCCCGAATTGCAAGAAATGTCTTTTCATTCCACACTGCAGCAAAGAGGGATGTGCGGCTTTTGCTACCGTGCAGCATCCGTGGCACGGGCTTTGCCCTGATGAGGGCAACGGGGGAGAAACTGTCCTGCCTCCCCCTACAAACAGCTTTAGGAAATATTACATGAAATCTCCTCGACTCTTTAGTTTCTTTCAGCCTTTGCTAAGAAAAGCCATCTGTGAACATTTGACTTGATGCGTCGTGCTGCGACATCCAGCAGCAGCACAGCCCCAAACTGCAGAACTGCTCCTCCTGCCTGGTGGGGCAGGTCGGCTACGGGCTAGCGAGGAGGAACGCTGCAAAGCTTTAAAGGGCTTGAACTTCTCGTCATTGGGCTTTATACCTTAAAGCACTTCTCCGTAGTAATCTCTGTCCCCATTTGTGCAGCCTCTGCCGCTTGGTGATGTTCTGGCTGCTGCATCTCCTTCCATTTGGGAGGGAGAACCGCACTGCTCCCATTTTACAACGAAGACCTGAAAAGCAGAATGAAACGGCTTGTGCAATGTCTCAAAGGGCCAGATGGGAATTCAGAAGTTTGGCCTCTGAAGACCCTCGCCAGCATCATAATTCCTTCTCCTTCTTCCAAACGTTACTGCTAAATAACCCCAAATGGACAACGTCATCCCGGGGTGGTATGCAGCCACTTCTGCTTGGCAGGAAAACGCTGCTGGCTGGTCGGGTGGGGTTCGCGAAGGTTTCCCAAATGCCTGCTGTCCATGCAGTGCTGGGTAGGGATCTGTGTCACATCTGAAGCACTGGTCAAATGCTCAACGCACTGGGCTGAAAGGGAGTCCAGGGCATGCACGCTGCCATGGTGAAGTGTGTGTAAAATATGTATTTAACAGATGTGTACAACACTCATTTTCTATGATCTGGATGATTTCACAAATTATTTTGGCACTGCATTTCGTTACCCAAGCTGTTTAAGGAGGTACTGCATATCCATTAAAACCCCCCTTGTAGCTCAGCCTTCCCTTGTCTGTCATCGCATAAGCACACCCGAGCTGTACCCATTCCCTCCCAAAAGCATCATCCAATAGTGCCCTTCCCTGTGCGTTAACATGACTTCTTTCTTACTACATGAAACGCTGATTTCTTCATTCGGCCTATTTGTTTTGTCACTGGCGTTTTCCTTGGTTCTGTTGATAACAGTTACAGCAAAACAGAGGATTTGATAATATTTTAACATATTGGTTTCTTAAACATTGAAGAATCCAACCTGCATTTTCTACAGACGAAGCAGGTTCTGATTCTGTCTGCCATGTAGGGCTTTAACTTTGGTGAAGATTAGAGATGTGCGTTAACTGTACCCTTTGATCTCCTTCCTCTCCCTTCATAAGTAACCTTCAGAGCAAGTCCGCTGGCGGAGGAGCTCGGCTAGAGGACGTAAGTCTGCCTGCGTCATGCATGTGAAGAGACAGCGGATCAACACCTGCAAGACAGAGCTAGGAACGAGGACTGCATTCTGTAGCATTCACTTCCCGGAGCTCCCCTGCCTACGTGGGGACAGAACAGATTGTCGGCTTCTGTTCCAGCCATCTAATAACCCACCATCTGTTTTTCATTTTTAATTTAGACACGAGCAATAGACCTGGATCAAAACGGTGGTTCCAGATCCCACGAGGGTTGCTAGAAATTCTTCTGAGTTTAATAATTAAATAAACAAAAATTATTTAATCTCTCAGCAGAAATCTGCCGAGCTGTGCACGTGCCTGCCATGAGCAACTCCATGCTCATTACCTCATTCGTTCCAGCCCCCGTGCTGTTAGGACTTGTTCCTTGTCACATCTGAAGTCTGTACCTTAATTTCTTCAGGGCAAGGACTGTGTATGTTTGCCTGGTAATGTATCTATGGGAATAATGTAAAATACTAATGGTATTAACAGCAAGTGTGAAAGGTAATTTGAAAACTGGAATTAATTTTGAAGTTTGGCTCTTCAGCTCATCTCAAGTAATCAGGCAGAAAACAGGGAGAAGAAAGAAATATCCTGCTCCAATGTAATTAAAATTAGGGTTTGAAATTAGAAATGCCACCAAAGCCATAATTGCTACCAAGGAAATGGCCAGTGAAATCAGCAGCCGTGCCTGCACTGCTCACGAGCCCAGCTCAATGGTCCCCCAACGTGGACACTAGGACACGTGCTTCCCTTCGGTGTCTCAGGGCTACAAGCAAGGGTGATGTGACCAGGTGGGCATGGTGCAGACCCAGCCGGGGGTGTGAAAAACAGCCCGGGTACAGAAGGAGGAGAGGTTGTGTTGGACTGCGGCATTGTGTTTGGAGCCTGGACTGGGGATAAAGCAGTCTTGCCAGGTGGAGGCAATGACTCAGAGGGACCGCTCCTCCTCTTGATTCCTCTTCTATTCAGACGTGGTTCTCTCCCTACAGCCTCTGTCATCGCCTTCTCCTCTTCAGCCCTGTTGATGAATTTCCAGCCTTCCTCCTGGCACTGCAGGAGAGGTGTCCACCTGGAAAACTGAAGGAGCACTGGTATAAGAGAGTAATATTATCAAAATACAGGAGTTGAGGGTGAGGTTTTCCAGGGACCGTCTCAAGTTACTGAGGACTGAAGAGTCTTAAGTGTCAAGCTTTAAAAAGGAGCTAGTTCCTAAAAGACTTCTTCTGTTGCATAAAGTGGTAATGCTAACAGGAGAAAGAGAAAGGGGAAAAATCTATGCTCCTGATGTACATCACTTGAGTTAAAAAAAAAAAGCTAAATGAGGTCATGTCGCTCCATGGAATTTAATGGCATCCTGCTGCTTCATGTAAACTAAAAATGATCGCCGGAGATACTGCTCCTGTGGTAAATGCTTGACTTTAGCTTCTGTGGGGATTGCTACCAGCTACCAGTGCCTCCAAATTTGTACAAAGTGAAACCATTTCAGATTACAGATTTTGATTCCAGAATTAATTGCGTTAGCCTGGATATCGTAGCACACAGGCCTGGCAGATCTGAGGGCTGGGGCATCTTAGCTCAACTTCTGGGTTTCCAGAAGTCTGACATCTCCAGCATCTCCTAGCTGTGTCGAAACGAATGAAGGAGTTCATCAGTGGTGTCAGAGGATTGAAAAGCATTTATGGGGTGAACAGGTGACTCCCTCCACATGGAAGACTCTGAATGGCTCGGTGCTTTGTTCCCCAAGCATAATGCATATATTGACTGTTGTGGGTTTACAGTACCCAGTCGTTGTTGGTCTGTCTCCAGTTTGGGGAGCCAAATGCTACCTGGGGATCTCAGACAGCTGCCAGTCCTCAGTCAGGAAGTGGGTGTCATCAAATGGGTAGACCTTCCAAAGGACAGCATTCCTGACGTGGCTGCAGGGACTTCTGCTGTGGGCTCCTGTTCTCCTTTGGGCAGTAAACAGGGCCGGAGCCAGACTCCCATAGAGTGGAGCCAGCTCACAGGGATGAAGCAGAGCTGGATTTGCTGCAGTGCTGTGTCATAGTGAGGCCTTCATCTGAAGGGCTGCCGGTGGGACAGGTCGGCTGGACCTGCATGGCTGGATGTTGGCAGAGCGTTGAGAGACGTCTCGCTCTCTCTCTCCTTTTGACGTCACAAATAGCTTTATCTGTTTTGCTTCTCCCTTGACACGCCGGCATGGTGAACAAGCCGACAACATTTGTCTAGTGCGAGTGCCAGCAGAGGAGATGGGGAGCGGAGCAGCAGAAGTGCTGAGAGTCATGAGGAAATTATATGGGGCCGGAACAGACTATCCCTCTGGGTCTTACCTATGTTTTAAAACCTGGAATGTAGTCTTGGAGTTGATTAGAGAGAGCTTCTACCTTCCTCCAGCTCCAGCCATACCCAAGAGACAGTGTCTGAGCTGCTGAGTTGGAGGGACTATTGTCATCCCAGTGCCTCTGCTGCTATTTTCCCCCTAGGAAAACAAACATGTGGCTCTGTGCATGGCGAGAGAGGATTTGAGCATTGTGTTCAGGCCTGGATCTCTGAATGGAAAGACTGAGCTCTGCACGCAAGTGAGCGCAGCTCCTTGCAGCTTTCTGCCCAGAAGCTGTCTCCTGTGCCAGCTCTCAGCCATGCCCAGCTTTCCCAGAACGTCGTGCGAAGCCATCCTACTTTCTGCTCCAATATTGCAAGGAGCTCAAAATTAGGATTAGGATATGTGGGTGCTGTCACGGTCCAGCTTTGGAAAAGCTGGTTGGTAGGAGTACACCACTGAAAATATCCTCTGCGGAGGTGATCCTGCAGAGGTCATTTAATGTGAAGGAAACAGCTTTTGTCTGAGACTGCCAGACAAGAAAAAAAAAAAAGAGATTTTTTTTTTTTTTTAAACTTTTCAGCTTCTGCCTGACTGTTGCAACCGTCCTATTATTTGCTGCATCATTCTTCATCCTTCAGCGGGAGGGACGTGGAAGGCAGCCCTGCTGTTTAACCACTTGCCTTTACTGCTCACTTGTGGCTAATACTTGCTCCTCAGCATCACAAGTGGAATGCAGTAGCGCTGCTTTGCCTTACCGCCCTGTAGCCGAGAACCAGGCCAATATCATCAAAATTCAAGGCATTCCTTTCCCAAACACAGCTTTACATGGAAAAGTACCCTTAACTCTCTCTAGCCCTGAATACCAGGATTGAGGGCCTCTTTACCTGCCAATGATGCTGGGCAAGCTCACAGCCCAGATAAATCACAGGCAGCTGGGGAATGGGCGGCGGCTCTTGTTTCACCACTTGAAAAGCAACTTTTAAAAATTGGTTGGAATTCGGCCTTTAATTTTGCACCCACAGATTTGAACCCATAATCAGATGTGAGCTTGGATCTGTGGATCTCATCTGCTGCAGTACTAATGCCATCACTGTGCATATTGCCTGCCTGATCCAAAAGAACAGTTAGATAATTAAATGTCTAAATGTCTTTAGTTTTTCCCACCACTAGTTATGAACAGAGAATTAAAAGGCATTGGGTCCTCATCCAGTATCTGTAAGCGCTCCCTGCAGCTTTCCCATTTATCCCAGGCTGCTTTCCTAAGAGGAGCCCTCTGCCATGCTACTCCAAGTGGAATTGTTTGTTTAAAATTAAAAACAAAACACCAAACGCACACCCTTCCTAAAATGAGACTTAATTCAGAGGGGATTCTTTAAAACATATTTCTTTTCTTTCCTTTTCAAAATCCAAAATTCAGGATCATTTCCAACGCAGCACAGGCAGCGTTCACGGCTCGGGGCCGTGCCCATGGGCAGCCGGAGCCTCCACGTTGCTTCCAGGGGAACGCTGCTCCATACAGCCTGGCAGAAAAATTGTCATTTTTACTGGCATTCCTGCTGCAGCAGAATTTGGAGGAGGGCACGGAGGGGCTTTATGGTACAGCCTTGTTGTTCTTGTCATCACTAGTGCAAAAAAATAGTTAAATTAACAAACTGCAGCCTCTGTTCTCCACTAATGATGGGAAAATGGTCCCTTGGTCTGCCTCCTTCCTTGAAATGTCACTCCACACCTGAAAGAAAAACTCATGGAAGTAATACATGGTTTTTCATTTCTTTCCTAAGTGTATGTAATAAGTATGAAAGGGGAAACTATATTTTTGCTAGGACGCTGATCGAAGTAATCACCAAAATTTGCGTTTACAGCTGGATGACGTCATATCGAAACAACTTCATTCATTGAATGATGGACTTCACTCATAGAACACAGTCGAATGGAGAAAAATGATTGGATTTACCTTGAAGTAGGTGATTCTCACAAGTACTGTATTATTTTACTAAGAAATATTAAAGTCTCTGCACAGAAGCAACCGATGCTCCATCAGGTTTCGGATGTCTGCTCACCTCTTCTGTGGGAGTGTGAGCTCAGTGATCTGACTGATCTCCAGCTGGAAGTCAATGTTGTCTGGGTGCGATTCCAATGCCCGAACACACTGACTGTGGATGGTGGCTAGAGACCTCTCCAGAGAAGCCAGCCAATGCCAGGAAGACACCACTTACAATGAGGTCATTGGACGGGAGTCGCATTTTGTTCTGAGGCTGTGGTCTCCGCTGCGTTTGTCAGTCTGGATCATGATTAATGCTGTGTCCAGCCGAAAAGTTTACATATTTTATAACTGGGCATTGAATTTGCTTTTTCTGTTTCCTGACTCATTTGAACCTGTGTCAGGCAGTCTTTTTCCTCCCCTGGAAAAGCGCTGTAAACCTCTTATCATGCATCCTTTTTGGTAAGCTTCTGATTTTCCTCTCCATCTTGCCTTTCATTCAGGAACTTGCAGCCCATGGATTATGGTCATAAGCACATACTTCTTTCTATGTGTGTGATTCATTTTCTTCTTTCCATCCTTCAATTGCATTCATTACCTTGCTTTGCTGCAATTTAGATTGTAAAGTCTATGGGGTAGAAATTTTACCGGTGTGTGCAAAACACTCCCACAGCGTTATGCAAACAATAATGCAGAAGGCATATCGTGTATTTTCATGGGCTACCAGTGTGTTTTCAGGAAACGCTCTTTTTGCAGATGGACAAAGAGCACGGAAATCAAGCGGAATTTGTAGCTTTGTAATAAGCTCCCAGAGATTAATTACTTTGTGCTCTTTGTCAGGTTCGAACTATATGGAGCATCAAGTTTATATAAGATATCATGTAGGCAGTAGCGAGGTGGAAGATCACTCACAAAACCTCCAGGATTTGGGCATTCATAACATTAAAACTAATGTTCATCAATTTGCTCGGAGCAACGAACTGCCGGAGGTACCCATCTCCCCGAGGAGCTGTTGCAACAGGACCCTGATCGCTCGCAGCCCACTGACGTTTCCATAGAGGGATGCTCGCTCCAGCCTCTTGGCCCACTTCCCAGCAAGGATAATTGGATTTTTTTTCTCCTACTTGCATTTCCACTGCTTGTTAAATGTCATACAGTATTTACTCTGCATTTGCTGGCCTTAACTGTTGAGGTATTGCTGAACGCTGTTACCTGTCCCAGCGGTGGAAGTGGTGGGGGGTTCGTGAGGCTGTGCAGGCTCCTTCAGGATGAAAGACCCTGTCTTAGGGATATCGGGTTTTATTATTTATTTAAAGGATGTTTTCATGACACTGCAATTTCTAACCCAGCATGATGTGGCCATAAAATAATACTGGGTCTGTTTAGAAGAATGTGTTTTATTTGGCACATTTTGGGAATAGCAGTACAAAAGGAGAAAATAAAGTTGCAATGTTTATGGTAGCTGGGTTCTCTGTCCGTTGGTAACCACTTACCACAAATAACTGCTTGCTGGTGCCCACACATGATATTTTAAGACCCGGGCTCTTAAAAAGAAGCTCTTAAACATCAGCAATATTTAGTGCTGTACAGCTTTCTGGCCACCACATAATGACTGCACTGTTTTTTACGAAAATGAAACTCATCACATTCTGAGCTTTGCTTTAGGACCTCACATCAATCACTCAACCCCAAGCCGTGCCTCACACCTTTTCAATTCCCACAGCCTTGTCCTTTCCGTTACGTTAGTCTTAATGTCTCTTTTCTGCCTTCTTCCTTGCTGCCTGCTCCTTGAGGAAATATGCTCTCCCCAAAGCCGTTTGCTGAACAATCCTCTTACTGATCTGGAGGAGAGCGGGAAACCCGGTCAAGTCCACAAGGCAGACGTGACTAGAGCACAGTTATTGACTGTTTCTTACAATAAAAAGGGCACAGGTAGTGAAAAGATTAAGCAGCAGGTAAGACAAGGAAAGGAAAAAATAACTTTGTCCCACACAAAATTAACTGTGGGTCTCATTGCCACAGGATATTGTGAAGAACAGAAAGAGAAATGATTTAAAAAAATGAACTAAGAGGATGAATGAAGGCTGGATTCATCACTTGTTATGAAATGCCATGACTCAGAAGAAACAAGCTGCTGAGAAAGCGCCCAGAAAGCTGGCAGGAACTGTGAGGACCAACCATCCACTGCTGGTCCTATGGGAAGTGGGATGGATCCGACACAGACTCACTCTTATGTACTTTTCAGTCCTGCTGCCCATAAGGAGTAAAGAAATTACAAAACATAAATAAAAACTCTTACGAACTGTATAAAACAGTTAATTTAAGGCAAGGGTTTGCCTTACTGATTAAATGACCCAGTTCTTTAACTTTTTAATCTCTCAGTTTCCTCCTTTCTGCCTAACGTTATCTTTCTCCTGCTGTGCCATGATGAGTTTTGCTCACACACTCCTCAGGGCTCTGACTGTGTCTTTCTTTCTGTAAGGTTGTCTCATGCAACTAAAAAAAGTACAGTGTCTTTATTCGTCCGCTCTTACCTTCTCTTGTCCCTTGACAACCCCATACACTATGGCTCTCCCTTGCGCCTTTGTCTCCTCCTCTCTAAGGAGTGGACAATAAATGCTGCACAGTCATTCTATGAAGCAGGAAAATTGGTTGGGCCTTTCCAGCACACTTGGTCCTGGCCTAGTCGCTTGTCACAGACCCTCCTGGTGAAACTGGGGTTCAACAAGCGACGAGGCCAGCAGTGAGTGTCTGAAAACTCTTCCCACCAGCCTATTTCGCTTTGAAAACCTCCCACCCACCAGTTGCTTTGAATTAGGGTTTTGGCCTGGGATCACTGAATTACATGACGTGGCATGAGAATATATATTGCAAACAGAACGCAAAGCTGTTCCATGGCTGTTAGTTGCCTACAAGGTGCCTTGGTGTCACTTTATACGTTGTGACTTGGGTAGTGCAGGCTGCAACCAACTGAATGAACTTCTTGCACCAAGACTGCGGTCCTTCCTATCTGGGATTATGATACTGCGACGGAAAGGAAAGATAAGCCACTCCTTCAGAAACCTCATTTATCTTGTCCCTTCTCATCTGAGATGCTGGTACACAACGAGATACTGATGAGCTTTGTTTCAGTGCCTTGTTGAGGACGCCGGGCGGTTGGGCGATGCTTAGTGCTGCTAGTCACCAGATGTCCCGATACTGCCGAGTGCGAACGCGCCCGCAGTAAACAACCAGGGACAATGGGGACTCTAAGGAGGAGGAATGGGTTTGTACCAGGGCTAGTAACTGTACCTGAAATAACAAAGGGGCAATTCAGCTGATTGGGACGGCACAGTGCAGAAAGAATGAATGAGGAAAGATTAGCAAGGCTTGGCTTGTGCAGGCTGGCACATGATAACATTATTGGGTCTGTCATTTGATGCTGGGTGAAGAATGCAGAAAGAAAGTGCTTTTAGTCAGCCAAGTTAGCATACAATATTGGTAAGGTTATTTTCTGGTATTTTCTGCTCCCTTCCCTTTTTCTGTCCCCCGAGTCGTTCCTCTTCTTTCACCTGGCAATAGTGCCGGTTATCAAGCAGCAACACAACCACGGGATTCCAAGCATAGCAGAGTCGGTGCAGGGATCGATACACTCACAAATTCCTGGGGTGGCTTACCAGCAGTTTGGGCAGACTTTGGATGGATCAAAAACTGGGTGTCTGGCCTGGGGCATTCGTAGTAAAGAAAGAAAAATATCTGAAGTTCCGTACTCTGAGAAATTGGATAGCTCTGCTTTGGGAGGGTGAGTAGATGTTGAGAAACCCAACATCAGGCATCTGGGCTTGAAGATGTTGCTTTGTACTCCCCGTGACATACTTTGTAAAACAGAAGTCTTAATGTAAATAGTAGCAGATAAAGGATTTTTGAAATGGCCCATTGCCATGAAGAAAAGGAGTTGGGCAAGCAAACAAGCAAACGCAGCCGAGAGAATGAAGGTCCCATAACTCACGGTGCGTTTGTTTACTTACTTTGGCATGAGGCGCAGGTGTGAGTTTGTTCTTTGTTTCTTTCTGCAGGCTGGAAGAAAGCCTGCCTGCTCCTTGCCATGCAGGTAAAATAACTCGAGTGCTGAAGAATATTCTTTAAAGTTGTGCTTTGCCACCTTTTTTTAATGAAAAGACACATGCCTTTCGGAAAAAGAAGTCCAAGGACCAGCTAAAGTTAAATAAATAAAATCTGCAAACTGTTTCACGCAAGGCTCTGACAATGGTTTTCATTTATCCTCCTCACCTCTCCCTGAAATAAGCTAAACTTTGAACGTTCATGGATTACTCTCCCCGGTTTTGCTTCCTGGCATGGATCTTTGCACATTTTCACCTCTGAGGTGTTGCAAATCCCCATGGCCCCCCTTGACCAGAGCCTGCAGACTATTTACACACTCTCTTCTTGGTTATATTAGTCTTTTGTATTTAAAACCTTTTAAGGATTTTTTTATACATACTTTTTGATCTTAGCCAGCTTAGACCCTTTTACTGAGAGTTTAATGGTATCTTCTCTGAGAGCACAGAGAGGGCAACGCGTAAGAACAGTAGTGGGGAAGGGCGAGCGGAGCCCAGGTAGGAGCTGCTGGCTGCCGAGGAACCGGTTTTGGGGAGGACTGAGCATATCCAGCCTCAGGAGAGGGAGTAGTTTGGATTTCAGAAGTAAACCCAGCTGTGGGGAAGCCCCTCCTTGGAGCTCCAGGTGGGAGGAGGTGTGCTTCCAGGGCCATGCTGGACCACAAGAAGGCTCAGGCCAGCTGTGCAACCTGAATACCTTTCTGGTGGGATGGATAAAGGGGAAGAGTACTGGGAGATAGTAACCTGGGTGGATGGAGAAGCAGGATCTGGTATGTGGTGATGCAGAGGCTGGAGAGCAGGGAGAGAGAGGAAGAGCAGACAGCTGCTCTGTGGATGGTCCATGTATTTGGCTAATGATGGTAATAAACTAGGATTAGCTGCTAGTCCTGGAGTGATGGCTGTGTCAATTACCAGACACTCTGCTTCCCTTCTGTGAGTAAACGATGGTGGTGGCACATGGAAATTACTTTTTAAAGCTAATTAGCTGGGTGTTAAGTCCCATCAGACAGTTAATGTTTCAGGCAAGTATGACCTGGGTATAATTGCAGCCCTGGTAAACTTGTTTTCTCCGTTAATACCTGCCACTATCAATTATTCAATTCCTCCTCAGCTATCTGAACACTTGTTTCAAACTGGGCTTTGTATGGCTTTACTCATTTGATTCTGGTACTGCCACAAGATATCAGGAGCTTTTCAAACCAGAAGGAGATGTGTTTCCTGGTCCATGAGCTCTGTAATCTGAAGGTAAGAGATTAAGCGGGACACTTGAGAAAGGCAGTGAGGATAGCGTGCTTATCGTTGGTTTGATGCTACAAAAGCTGCGGGAGACTTCTGGGGTGAGGGCAAGCCCAGGTTTGAAAGCATTGGTGTTTGGAGGACCTGGTTCAGGTCTCACAGATGCGACTAGGAGCTCCCACCAGAGCAAAGGGAGCCCAAGTCACGCAAGAGACTTCTGCTCCTGTTTATACCAGCAACAGGAGAACCATAGCAGCAGGAAAACAAACTCTGGGAGAGAGGACAGACAAATGGGACAGCCCCCGGGAGCGGAGTGAGAAGGAGCTGGACAGGGAGGACGGAGGGGTGAGAGGGTCGCCCGCCCTGGGGCAGCGGGGAAGGGCAAGAGGGGTGAATCGTCCCTGCCACCCTGATAAGGAAAATAATAATCAGCAAAAAACTTTATTAGAGCTGACTCAAACATTTTTGCCGTATCTTAAATCGGAATGTTTGCTTTTACTGCTGTTGATTTTCCTTTTTTTTTTTTTCTTTTTCTGGCTGCTGCGTCTCTGCTGAAATTTTTGTGGCACAGATGGTTCCCTGGTAATTTGTGTGTACGTCCTTTCAGGAATAATATGCTCCTCCAGGACAGTTTTGTTTGTTTTTTGTTTTTGTGTTGTTTTTTTTTAGTGACACCTGTTTGATGTGAGTATTAATTGGAGAGGGCAATAAAGAAGGAGGCTGACAGGTGAAAACCCTTCTCTTGATCTCCCTATGCTTATCTTTAATGCTTTTAAGCTTATAGTATCAAAATAATTAATTAAGGCGGCATTTCTGTGGTCAAATGGAGAGTGCTCATTTGGCTCATGGCTCTTCGCAGCTGCTCCGCTGACATGTAAGTGAATGTTTCTGTGCAGTGCATATGTGGCACGCCGCAGTCCTGGCGACCGAGTGTAGGAGTTTATTTTGGAAACTGCTAATGGCTTTGTTTGCACATTTATTCCCTTTGCTGAGAGAGGCTGCAAACTGTTACCGTGACCTTTTGCGTTACTATGATAAGAAGCTGTTTTGGAGGAAAGTAGGTCTGGTGCTTTGGACGCTCAGGAGCCTTTGCAAAGGTCTTCAGCCTGTCTATGCAGAGGGAGGCACGATGCTGTTTGCAGCTGGAATCCATAGGCTAGTGTAGATAGGTCTCACAGATGTCTCACCTACCTCACTAGGCTAAATATTTAGAATTTAGGCGTAGGATTTAGAAATAAAAACAGACTAATGCATATACTTACTCAAGGCACTAGATTGCTCATTTTGAGGGTCCAGTTATGGAGGCATCTCCAACCATGCCAGTACTGCTTTGAGTTGACTTCCAATAGAGCAGAGAGACACACATGGTGGGGAAAGCGCCTTCTTCCCGTCTTCGCTGTGGAGCCCTGCAAAGCTGTCAGGTGCCAATTGAAAAGGGGCTTTTGGTTTCTAAAAGGGGGAAACAGCAAACCACCCTGAAGACGGAGCGGCAGTGGACCTCACAAAGTGTTCTTCTGTCTTCAGACCACCTCTTAAACATAGCTGCAAAAAATTAACACTTAAAGTTTAATTTTTATATGAGAAACAAACTATAAATTGTGCTTGTTCTATATTTTAGCACTGGAGCTGCAAACAAGGCATGTCATATTCATATCGCCTTCATAAATTAACCCCAAGCAATTAGCTCTAATTTAATTTCAAGTTTTGGTAACATTGGTTTCCATATATGTCCCCAACTTCTACTAGTAAGAAAAGTCTACTTACATGAATCACAATTTATGATGGGGAAAACTGAATTATTAAGACATTCTTACTGAAAGTCCTATATGGGTTTCTTTTCTTGGTTACATAAGTAACTTGAAACTGGTCATTTCAAAAAGAAAGAACAGTGCTTGTTGCTTTTGCAGTGTCCTTTTCGGATTGTGCATATAATAATATATAAAACGGGGGAATATTTCCATAGCTGCCATTCTAGAGCGAACAAAGCTTGTTATTAGATGTCTAGCCTAGTTTGTTTGATTTGAACTGCGGTCAGAGGGATGAGTGCATGCTTGACATTTCTTCCACAGTAAAATGTCTAAAGGGATGCCAGCCTGGGCTCCATTATGGGAAACTAGTAAAATCCATTCAGTATGTTCACGAGCAACAATTCTAACTTTTAATAAACTTACAAAGTATATAACCACTTCTGGCTGCGTATGGTCCATTTTCTTTTTCTACTTTTTGATGTTTAAAAAAAAAAAGTGTAGGTTTTTTTAGATACGGAAAAAATACTAGCAAAATCCATATTTCTTTTAAGCAGCTGAGCCTGTTTATATTGCTGATGCTAAGGATTATGTGCCCTCAAACGGGATTGGAATCCCGTCTACAGCTGTTGTGGAGTGTCATTATTGTAAAAGATGATGGAGAAAAAGTGAAGAACTTTCTTAATGAATAAATAAATAATGAGAACAGAAGAGAGACCAGGAGCAGTGTCTTCAGTTCAGTTCCTTGAACCCTGGAAGTGCTTTAAGTACAATCCTGAGCTCATCCCTGTTGAACAAATATTGTGAGCATATCTATAAGTTTTATTAGCTTCAGTGGGGCTTACACATGTGTTCAATAACAATGTATAATAAAAAGTCTGCTGAACTGGGGCTCCAGGTTTGCTCTTTAAGTCATGCATAATGGTATTTGTCCAGCTTGTCCTGATAGCTACGGATAAAACCATTCTTTGTATTCAAAGTGGTATAATCCATGCCTAAAAATGTTAAAGAAATAGAAAAAAGTGTATTTCTCCTTCTTGGATTCCCTGGAGACACCGGTCTCATTTGACCAGTGGTTTGCCATCCTTGCTGGTGCTTCTTAGTGCGTCAACTTGAAGTATGGTGCTACTTAAGAGATCTCTGCCTTGCCTTCTCTTTTAAGCCATAGGATTTTCACACCAAGGATGCTCCATTCCCAGCTCTCAGTCCAGGCTCCAGTAGGAAGAGGCATTTTACTGAGGTTGCTGAGGAGTCACCAGCTGGCTAATGGCGTTTACCTAAAATGGGGGCAAACTAATGTCATTTATCCTAGAAATATAAACTCTCTCCCTCTCTCTCATTCATGTCCCAGGAAATCAATCCTACAGCTGAGAAAACCAGCAGATCCCCCAAAACAGGGGCAGCTGTTTCAAGCTTCTTGATGCTACTGTAACTCAGCCAGGAGGGCTTGGCTCTTCTGGGCAGAGGAACACAAGGAGCTCCCACCTGGGGCAGCTGCACTGTAGACATGCTCTTTGTTTCTTCATTCCCCACCCACCAAAATGCAGAGGAGAGAGAAGGGGGATAAAGAAGCAGCAAGTCTCATACACCCTCCAAAACCTCTGCTAGGTGATTAGCAGAACCCGAACTCTCTGACAAGAACTTAATATATTGCTTTTGAGTCGTAGCTAGGAGAGAAGATGCTATGGATCAGTATCATAATCAGATACTCATCACTTCAGATATTGCTGTACAAGCTTCAGGCATTGCTCATGTATCAATTTTACTTAATGGAATTATTTATGTATCTTTATGAATGCACAAACCTTTTTTTGGCTACAGCAGTTAGTTAACTAGCCTAAAGGATGCTATAAATGGCAGATGACCAAGACCAGAACTTGGTGTGCAGAAGTGGCCTCTACCGCACACCTTTACTGCTAGAGCCCTGCCAAGGGTCCCTTCGACAAGCCGTGCCAGACAGGCCGGAGGGATGCTCTAACTCGCACCTACAAGCTCAGCTACCTACAAGCGGCTACAAGTTCAGCCAAGGCTCATGGTGCAGGAGTTGTCCTGGCTTTGCCTCTTTCCAGCAGCAGCAGGAAGCGGTTTCAGGGTTCCTCCTTTGGGTTAGAGTCATCTAAAGGTGGATATTTTTTTGGCAATTAAAGAATGTGTGCAGCTTACATTACCTTGGTAAATAAAGCACGAGCGTATGCATAAGCTTGATGCTAGGGCAGAGTTCATGACTTTGAGAGGCCGGTCTGGCAGCCGGGGAGCTACCGGCCACCACAACCTGGCTTTAGGGTTTCAGCCTCTGCAAGCAAAGAGGGCAGTATCAATGCTCTCAAGGTTGAGGGAGCAGCACACCCACCGTAGCAGATGTTAACGAGATCAGCGTAGAGAAGATAATAACGGATCAAAAGCAAGAAGCCTACATATATGTTAGATCCATTTCTAAATGAAATAAAAGGAAACATTTCCACGATGACTGCACTAGCACATGAGCAAGCCTGGCACAGCAGGAACGCATCCTCCCAGCGTTCACCTTGGGAGAGCGTGCTGGTTAGGGATCTGCCTCTCCACCACAGGGTTCTTACCTGCTTTGGGTTTTTCTAATCGCTTCTCTCATCTGATTTTAAGTTAGCCATTTTGGCCTGGCTCTAGAACGCGAATGCCTCAGCAAGAGCACTGGTGCCATGCAGGATCTTCCACGCATAGGCAGCCTCTTGGTAGGAGGCAGAGCCCTGCCAGGCTGCTGAAGGCTAAGTTCTAATATGCCAAATAATAGGGTTACTTAATAAAAACTCCAGATGACGAAGAGTATACTGGTGGCAAAATGGCACGGCTGGATGCTGTAATTAACCTGCAGTCCTGTAGCGTATGCACAATAACTACAAATCCATACCTTCTCCCCAAATTGTGGGAGAAGTTGGGTAGCTGGGAACATCCACGAAGCAACTTTCTCATTCAAGTCTGGATCATTACTACAAAATGTAACTGGGTTGGTTTCACTTAAGGAAGGAGAACAAGAGTCCCAGATTGCTGTAGCACATGCAGCAAACTGGAGCTCTTAGTCACTGTCGGTTGTTTTTCTGGTGGCTGGCAGCGATCACTTGAATTTTCCTAGCTTATTAGATTGAGTCCCAAATATATGGCCCCAATCAATTTGTTATGGAGAAAAGACCGAGCTCTTCATGCATAAAGATGGATTTTTTTAATCACTGTAAGTTCATGTTTCCTTCATGAAATCCCCACTTTGGGATGTCCTTTGAAGTGTCTGTCTCAAAGTGTTTATGTAAAGGTTCAAGGTCAGTACCTCTTAGTAGTAGTTTTCCTTAACGCTTCACATCAGACAGTGTAGCTAACTTTTACTATTTATTGGTTTGCTGTCTGGGGGAAACTTTCCTAATTTTTTTTCTGAAGTTTAATCAGGTCATCCAAAACAGACATTAATATGAGGATGAAAACTTCTGTAAACAGAATTATGTTTAATATTCCCACTTCCAAGTGGTTCTCAGCACTGTCGCATTTCTTAAATCCTCGCTGTGGACTTCCTAATAGTTTATGATGGTGTGATGTTTTTAGCCTCTGCTTAAGAGCAGGGAGCTACTGCCCTGCCATTTCTACTGGCAGCTGTTAGTCTGTGTTCACCCCTCCTTCAGTGCAATTAATTTTTGCATAGGGCGTCTGTTTTTCTGAAGATAAACTAATAGAGTTTGCATGCACTTCCACTCCTTTTATGGATTTTTTTTTTCTTGGTGCATTTTGATTAAGATAATCTGTTAAATAAGTGTGTGACTGGCAGTGACAAACTGGCCCTTGTGCCATCATTGGTTCCTGTTGGGACATTTTCAGTAGTGGTCTGGGAGTCTTAAAGACGGAGGCGAAGGAATACATTATGGCCCCAATGAAGCTAATTGGAAAAACTTCCATAAACTTCAGCAGAATCAGGATTTAATCCCTGCTATTTTACAGTAAAGCAAAGCTACATGGGAGAGAAACCTTTAAAAAAAAATAAAAATTAGAGAACAGTTGTGATCTTGCATGTCAAATGTATTTAATTATAAGGATTTTTCCAGTATCTCTAGAGAATTTAGGGACATTGAGGGGGACCTTCTTTTCTATTTGGAAAAAACTTTGCCCATTGTGGGCACTAGGAGAGGAAAAAATTGAAATAATGTGTCTCCAATTGCAGTTGGAAATGTAATACAATGGGAGAGGGCTGAGACCCACAGGGAAGCCCGTGGCAGCACTCCCATTGACCTTAATGGGAGCTGGACCACGTCCCACACGGCCTCGGAGACATTTGTGGGAAAAAACGTCTACTGTAAAACTGAAAGATGAGAATAAAGAAACGCATGAATTTCAAAACTTTGTGGCTCAAGTGGGGTCAGCGCCAAAACCTGCTGAAGCAAACACAAAGTCAACGGTCAGGCTGACTTTGTTGGACTTGGTTATGTCTGTCTTTTTGTTTTGTGGAAAATTTTGTCCGTTCATTAGCTACTACTCTTAGAAAATACCTGTTCATCAAGCAGATGATATACGTTAGCAACATTCCTCCTTTGTGTAACTGATATACAGGCTTTTATCTAAAACCATAGGAGAGAGGTTATTTGTGTGTTTGTGATCCTCACTAACGAAGTCCACCAGGGGCTTGTGACCTCTGCTCTCCGGCAGTTCCCCACCTGGAGGTCCTTGGGGTTGTGTCCCATGGGATCAGCCAGCACAATGTGATGTGATGAGACCTGTGGGTAAAGACCAGGTCATCTCGCAGCCTGGGGGGAGGCTGGCAAAAAGGGGCCCTGCAATGATGGGGTCTCCGCTACTGCAAGGCGAGGCAGACCACGGTGGTGTATAAATGCTGCCATCTCACTGCTTTCAAAGACAGCAGCAAAACCAGGAGGAATTTTCATTAGAGATAAAATATTCTCTGGGTTTGAAGTGCAGCTGAGGAAAAGCTTAATGGTGAAAAAGCATTTGCTTCACATAGAGGAAAAGGAACGCCTGAAGGACTGCAGAAAGGGGGTGAAAATGTCTTCTGCGTCAACAGTTCAGGGTCAGAAAGCCCTCAAGCTGCTATTATCTGCTTGCCATTTTGGCAACTTATGGAAAAAAGATCTCCACTGTGGTTCAGTTCCCGGCAATCAGGTGTCTGATGTACAAGTGTGGGCAGTGGAGAGCTAAAGACCGCATGAACAGAGAGCCTAATCCGAGGGACCGGGACAAGCTTTCCTCCATGTCTCTCCAAGTCGATGAGTTCTCCAAACTATGTGAAACAGTTTCCAGTACTTTCAACAAAAGCTGGGCTCACTAACACCAGCTTTGTAGGAAATCAGGAGGGTCCTGACCCCCAAAACAGCACTCAGACAGGCAAAGACTAATTAAGGCCCAGCAACACGCAGGAAGAGCACAGCTCCCGAGAAAAGGGTTGCTTGCACTTTCAGAAGAACTTGCGAGAAGCCACAATGCATCTTGGAAGGAACGGGGATCATATTTCAGCCTTGGATTTTAGGCACACGTTGTGACAGCCCGCGGCAGACATGCCAGGAACTTCATTCCGTAAATCACATTTCTTGCAAAGGAGGCCTCTGTGCTCAGTAGTAGTAGCATTTGTTTCTTCTTTTTCTTGGCTGCTTTGCTTGGAAGTAGTGTAAAGACTTAACCCTGGTGAGAAGGACCTGCAGAGAAATAATGGAGTATGTGAGAGCTCCGGCTTTTGCCTTGTTAAATGAAACTCAGTCTATATAAACACCCTTGAAAAAACCCACTGGTAATGCTGCAAACACAGGATTCAGCAGTGGGCTGTTTTCATTTAGCTTTTTGGCAGCATTTTTAACAAGGCTATGTTTTTTTGTGACTTTCAAACCAGACACATCATCTTGGATGAACTATAATGGTAATAAAAGCATTGCAAATATCTCTATTTCTAACCCAGGTTTTGCTGGAAACATCTTGCTACTTAGAGGAGAAATAGAGCCTTCGTGCACCGAGTATAACAGCTTGCTTAGAAGTCAGTGTGTGTGTGCTAAAGCATGATCCTGTCTCTGCTCACACCCCGGCTTTACTCTTAGTGTTCCTCCTTTGGTTTGCCCAGTATCGCACCATCTTCTTATGGGTGGCTTTTACTTTCATCTAGCCACACTGCAGAAACGGCGGTGACCTTACGTACCTTGCCTTTTCCCTCTGAGGTATGCGATGTGTCTAGTGTAATAGTGTTTCGTATACACAAAGGTTAGCGTCTCCGCAAAGGGTTCGTTTGCAGAGAAAAGGCTGTTCAGTCGGGTGGTGAGGGTGAGGAAGACCTCTGCTGTTGGGTAAGAAGATGCTGCAGTCTGGGGCAAGGTCTGCTTTGAACCCTTCTGAATAAATATTTTGCAAAGTATTTGTGGAGCTATGATGTTCAGCTTGACTACAGTGGTGACGCTAAAAAAAAAAAAAATGTAGAAAATGGTAGTGGAGATAGTCATCCTGAAAAGGGTTTAATTAGCAAAAGCACCCAGTGATTTGTGGAACAGTTGTGAGCAGCTGCAATTCAAGTTCCTGCCTCTACCAGAGTTACTGAACCCTGTCATCAGCTCTCACAGGCAACAACCTCATGTAACCCTCTGCGTATCTGTCTAGCTCCAGACTAAGGTTAGGTAGGAACTTGCCCTTATCTGGAAAGATACTTCAGAATCTCTCTCCATAGCTAGAAACATTCTAGCTTCCAGCTAATTTCCATGTCTTCTACATTTTCTTGTCATTTCCAGCTGATAAGCTTGACATAAATTGTCATTGTTAATCTTGAGTAGCACAACTCTATTCATCATACTAATAAATTCAGTTTACTTTTTTATTCTGGTCTGTCCTGATCCCAGTCTCCTAGAATGGACATTCCCATCTTCCCCTGTTTGACAGTCCTTCCTGATCTTACACTATCAGCAAAATTTATCAACGTGCTCTTATTTCCTGTGCCAAGAATATTAATGAAAATATCTAACATATTCAGCCCCAAGACAAAGCTTCTGGGAGCTCTCCTCTTTGACTCCCTCCATGCCGACAGTGCCTTTTCATTTTCAGGCAATACCTCCAGCTTCCCTACGAATTTCCCTCTGCCTCTCTGGTGAAAGACTTGCCAGAAATGCTGGGCTCTACCCGTTCTTCTGCCCAGAAGGTGGGGGGAGTCCCCCACGACTTGGTGTGGCACTGCTGGCTTGCTGTGCTGCAACACACTCCTCCATCCCTGGTACCTCATGCCCTCGCTCCCTGCTAGTTACTGCGGACAGGTAGTAATGGTGGGTCACCAGACTCAAAATGGTCGAGGGTTTGGTTTGCGTTTCAATTATTTTGCTATACAAAACACTGTAAGAATGTAAAGAAGCCCTAAAAAGTCATAGTTTCCATAATGAGTACTCTTTTAGTATCGAAATGAGAAAAATAACCAACTGTTGATTCCAGAGGCTATGCCTAAAAAAAAAAAATTGAAGGCTGTCTGGAAACTGGTGAAGGAGGGAGTGAATGGGGAGACGACTTAGGTGAGCTAAGTGCTGCAATGCTGCTGCTTTTTATAGTCTCCTGAGGTGGCTGAAATATGCTGTGAGCCTCTTCCACCCTTTGACATGCAAGAAACAGTCTCTCACTCCGTAGTGCAAGGCCAAGAAGTACATCTTTTTAAAATAAAGAAGATCAGAAAATGCAGAACTCTTGAAGCTGGAGCTGTCCCAGAGCCAAAACACATTTGTTTGTTATCAGCCTTAGTACTGAAGAGTTGAGCGTGAAAAAAAATTGCCTCTTCCGCAAAAATGTTGGGTTTATAAGAATCATAGGTAACGGGGTGTTTGTCACCAAGAGCCCTCCAATACCTTGATTAAAACACAGGTTTGCTGTCTATGATAGTATATCATCAAACAGCTGCTTCTTACCGATGCAGCTTTTTTCCTTGAAAATCTGGCATCTGCACAGGGGACCTTCCCCTGCTTCGGAGCAGAGCTTCCCTCCGAGGATGCTGATTGTGCCACGCTCTGCCCACCCCAACAGCTGCAAATGCGACCACCGTTCACCATAGAAGAAATCATGGCCTCCAAACTCATCCCATGCAGAAAACCAGGGACCTTGCCATGCCCAGAGCTGCGTGTTTACATTTTCACCTCCGTCCCCCTTCGCCCGGCAAAGGGAACAGCTCTCAAATGTCTCTCGTGTCAATGAATCGCAGCGCGTTGCAGGATATTTGAGCATCACAACCTGAAGAAGGAGTAAGAGGGCAGCGCTATTGTTGTGCCGGTCGTTATTTTACCCCGTGTGGTGTGCCACAAGGCGTGCAGCGAGTTAACTTTGCGCTGTGCTATCGCTTGGAGTTACAAGTCAGCCTCTTTGCATGAATGCTGCCCACGCAACGGGGAGAACTGTCAAGCTGCAACACGCCGGAGACACCAAGACACACCTATTGGAACGGTGCTTCGCCTCCCCCTTCGCCTTGCCTTGCTTTAGCCTTCAAAAGTTGAGTGGAAAATAGCGATCAGGTACTGTATTGTTTATTTTGAGATTTTCTGCGCCAAACACAATAAACATTCCCTGTGCTGTGAAGTGTAGAAGTCACAGAAACAGCCTACTGGCAGCGCGCTTTCCTGCTGATGTGTGGCTGCGCACGGCTAGGGCTTTTCGCTCTTTGGGCTTGTGGTGACAACAGCAGCCGCAGCCCCGTGTATGGTGGGGTGCTTCGGTTTCGTGTTAATATTGCAGTTTAATGATGTTTGATGCAGTACGGTCTATTGTAACCTGGGAGATGGGACGGGGGAGCTCTGGGAGAGGTGCCCGTGTCCTCCTGTGTGAGCTGCGATGGTCTGAGCACATCACTGGGGGCCTGGAACTGCTGAGACACAACTTCACCCCAAGAGGAGCTGCTGTCGGCACTGCTCTGTGCCTGCTTCCATAACCCATTTGCTGCAAATCACCTCTCTCCTCTGGCCCCTTGGGATATTTAATTGAAAAAGGAAATTGTTATGGTAGTGCTATAGCTGTGCAACCCTCGGCTTTGCAGAGGGAGATGGACAGTATCGCAGCGTGTGAGGGTAACCTCTAAGAACAAGGACTGTACAAGGAGCACTTGTTGGTGGGAACAAGCCCCCCATGAGCGCTGCCCTGTGTGGCGTGTGTGTTCGGGGCCGGGGGTGGTGGGGGCTGCGTCTGGCCCTGGGACGGTGCCCTTGGCTGGAGTGTGGGGAGTGGGGTGGGAAACGGGGGAGCGGGAGTGGCGTGTGGCTCCGAGGGCTCTCTCCCACCTGGAGCCACCAGCAAACCTGGGATGCGCTGTCCTTGCTGTTGGTCACACAGCACAGCTGGTGCACGCTAGGAGCATCCTCCCGTCACACTGACCATGCTTTATTTTCTTTTAAATGTTAAATTGGTCTAAATAAAAGATTGGATAACCAACCTTAATTTAGGTTAGTATAGTAAATTTTCGTTGAGTTTACTGGCTATTCTGTGTGAACTCTTTCCGGCAGTATCTGCGTCACCCCATGCTTCTCTGTGTGGACAAACCATTAGTGCGAGGGTACTGGTGCGGGAAACGGGCTCTTTAATGGAGCAAAGTTATAATGAGGTTCTGTGGCTGAAAGCTGAAGCTGAAGAATTCAGACCAGTAATAAGGTGTGCATTCTTGGCCACTGGAGAATTTAATATCTGAAACAATTTGCCTAGGGATATGATGAATTCTCTCTTTGAAAACTTAAATTAAGATGGAGTTATTTTTTTCTAAACAATCTGGTTCAACCAGAAGTTATGGCCTTGATGCTGGAGGTACTGGGAGCAAGTATACGACCCAGGCGAGGCAAGAGTTCAGACCAGACACTGCAAGTCTCCACTTGGGTGAAATAAAATATTTTGAATGCTATACTAAAGCATTGCTTACCTTTGTGTTTTGAATCTTAACTCAGCCTCCCCTGCATGAAGAGCTGGCGAAAAAGTGAGAACAAATGACATCTTCCGAATTGTTCATTCTCTGTTTTATTTTTACTTTTTTTATCTATTCCTCCAATAATTTCTCACTGACATTAAATGTGCTTGACCTACAAGGAATCAGATCACCTCTGTAGAGCTTCCTGATGTCTTTTCTTGTCCCGGGGAATGGGTTGCTGCCTGCCTGCGAGTATACCAGTGCTAAGGGATAATTCACCAGGAAATATCCCAGGCCAAGTAATGCACTGCACAGTACAGCAGCCCTCTTTCTACTCATTTTCCTGCAAAACCAATCCATGTGCTTAAATATTTAAGGAATGCAAAATAAAGTGGTGGTAGTGACTGTGAGCTATTAAGTATATTTTTCTACTCTTCCTTTAAGTATGCTGCTGCGTAGAGGGGAGTTTTACAAAAGCCCCTATGTCTGGCAGGGCACAGACCTCCCTGGCCGGAGAAGGACTGCTCCTTCTCCTCCTGGTCCCATATAGAGGAGCTGTAGCTGCAACGCGGTGACATCCAAACCGCTCCTACCTGCCCCAGTCACCCCCAAATCTACGATCCCCCGCAGATGAGCTGGGACGAGTCTGGGCATGGAAATGTTTACTGCACCACTGGAAACACCTTGGCTGGCAGGACCTAACAAGGCTGTTACCATGGCTGTGCTGAACAGTTAGTAACAGGTTTTTGATAAGAAGGAAGAAAAAGGCAAGTAAGAAGAGGATCTTTATTTGATACACTCCAATAGAAGCATCCCGGGCAACCCAAGAGTACCCAACATACTCTCAGCGTTGTATAGGTCTGCTAGATTAATCTGGTAATTATGATCTAGATGAATCCTTGTGCTTATTTCAGCTGTTTTTATACAAGAGCCCTAAAGAAAAAGGAAAAGAAAGGCCTATATACGAGGTCTACTTGACTTTTCTCTGTTGCCAATGAGTGTTGAGTGAGGGTATACAGGCAGCGCCAAACTTAATTGTCTTATATGTGAATTATGAGTGGTCTTTTAATACTCTGGAATTATTAGGTAAACAAGAAAGAGCTTTTTGGGTAATTCAGTGTAGTGATTCCGGTATTTCCCATGATTTTATGTTTAAATTTATTTGGTCAGCTGGTTTGATTAGCCCTCAGGCGGTGTCCCCACAGCTACATCAGTCAGACTCACTCCCTTGTGCTATTGGAAATCATTCTAATAAATGTTGCTAACTATTTTAACTTGTTGTTTTACTGTGAGGAGAGCAGGGCTAGAGGAGAACTGATTTACCAATTTACTTCATGTGAAGATCTTGTGAAAAGCAGGTAATGCCCAAGGGACAAAATACTGGAAAATGATTCTTTGATTTGTTAGCATGCTAAAGCCAGAATCCAGCCTTTTGCCGGTGCTAAATTATTCTTTGTTGCGCATAACGCAGCTTTACAAATCTGTATTGCTTTTTTTGAGCTTATTGCCCTGTAGCTATTGAAACTAACAGAAAAAATCATGCTTTCATTTCCAAAATGGCACACTTTGGGGGGAAAAAAATATATCGCCGACAAGAATTTGCATTTTTAAAGGAAAAAGAACACTTTACTGAAGAGCATCTTGAGGAAAAGTACATATGTTTAACTCCCTGTGTTTACTGAAAACAAACAGAAGAATTTTCCTTACAGAAGTTCCTTTTCCTGGCGATGGGGTGTAGACCAGAAAAGCTCTGCTGGGTTGTGATCCCCGGTTGGCGCTCAGGGCTGGCAGCAGGGGAAGCTCTTATGTTCTTCTGCCTTCGTGGCTTTCAGCAGCGGAGATGCGCAGGGTGGCATTTTAAGGTTGTAGCTCACCAGGAGACTACATACTAAGTTGGGAAGAATACCCTCTGGACAGCCAGGGCGCTGAGATTTATACAAGGAAATTTAAAGCACGCAGCTGAGAGCTGTGCGTAGGTAATTTTTGCTGGGCAGATGCTGCTTTACTGGCCTGAGACACACGCTGCATTTTAAAGTGCTTTGTGCTGTTTGGCCAGTAATTTATTTAATGGAACAACCAGTTAATCTTCAGTGTCCTAGCCTTGACTCTGGCTCTGCTCTTCAAGCTCGTACTTACTCTAGAGCAAATGTTTCTGCTGACAAATTCACAGTGATTTTTCATGTTGTTGGCGTGGTCTGGCCCATTTCTTCAAGGAAAACAAATCTTGCTATCAAAAGGGGAATATTCACCTAAGGAGAAACTGAATAAAGGCTGGCTATTTGGGTGTACCTTCCATGAGAAGAAGAAACTCATCCTTACGTTTAAATCTTGAAAGATTTTATTGCCTTCAAACAGAAATAAAAAATATCTTGTTAACAAGAAAGAGAGCATATCATAAGCTCCTGACAAATATGCAAAAGTCTGTATATTTGTACTCCACAGCACAGAGCTGGAACCAACCAATTAATAGAGACCATCACTGAACTTCCAGTAGATGAGGCACACGTGCAATGGCCAGAAATCCTAGTCATGGACATATTAGATGGTATAGCCAATTAGCTGCTTGTACCCTTTTTTTTTTTTTTAATGTTATTGTAAGATGTAGAGGGCTTGGCATGCTGGATACATGCAAACACTGTGTAAAGAGACTGCCCCACCTCAAATGAGTTTATAGCGTCCCCAGGACAGACAGCAGCAGAGCTGGCACTACACCTCAAGTCATGTCCAGACATTTTTGCCTGGTTGTAAAAAGAATTCCAGATTGACTGAGGCTTTTTTTCTGTATGCATTAACACTAACTGAAAGTGTCATTAGCATACAAGTACTTCTGCTACTCTTCTGATGAAAGGACTTCCTATTTCGGGTTTTAGTCCAGCAGGTAGTAAGATATCCCTATTTTAACTAGCGAGGAGTGTCGACATGGGAAAGATAGTCATCAGCTGGGGCATCAGGTGTAACCCTCTTGGGACATGGGTTCCCCCATGGCTACGGGGGATAGGATGAAAGGAAACGGGTTCAGGTTAAGCCAGGGGAGGTTTAGGTTGGATATTAGGAAAAGTTTTTTCACTGAAAGGGTTCTCCAACATTGGAATAGGCTGCCCAGGGAGGTGGTGGATTCACCATCCCTGGAGGTGTTTAAAAAAAGGGCAGAAGTGGTACTTGGGGACAAGGTTTAGAAGTGGTTTTTGTCAGCTTAGGTTAATGGTTGGACCTGATGACCTTAAAGGTCCCTTCCAACCTTAATGATTCTATTATTCTATGACTCTACGAGTTCATAACATGTGACCTGCTAGTGTGTTGGTGCTGTCGCCGTTAACCGTGACACTGTATGTGTAAAGGGAGACGTGGCCCTGAGGTGCTCCCCAGCAATAGGGTCCACTCAATGATCAATCGGCGGGCGCAGACATAACCAAATGTGTACAGCTGAGCCTTCCTCCGGCACAAGGATAGGCTGAATGGAAAACTGATCTCAGGGAGCTTTTTTGTTGTATGAAAGCGATACCCAGCCCTCGCACGGAAATAATTTCCATTGCTTATCTCCAAGCCCCTCTGCAGTGTGGGTGAACTGAAGTCAAATATTACACTTTAAAAGACAATTACGCGTCCTTCACTTCCTCCAGCCCCTCAAAAGCCAAATAGTGCTATCTAATCTAAACCACCCCAGCTCTTCTCCATCCCCTCAGACACATGCTGTGCATTACATTTCTGCAGAAATTCATCGCAGTCTGGTTCAGCAATCCCTTTGAAGTCCTTGGGAGCTTATCTGTACTCCAGCAAGCGAGGGTGTGTCCCCCCGGCCAGCTTGCAGGCGACCATAAAGCAGAAATTCATCCCAGAGGCCACAGGTGCCTCTCTGGGGATTTTTTTTTTTCCCCCAAGTATCAAGAAATCTCCGTAATTCACCCCAGAATAAAGGGCTGCATCCTGAGGCCCTCACTTGGCCTGAGGTGCTGCTGAGCGTGAGTGGGAATGTAGCGTGGGACGCGTCACACTGTCTTGTGGGCATGGTCCATGAGAGCTTTGAAAAAAATAAAAAGCTTCGAGAAAGCACTGAAAATGGCCATAGCTGCCTTTCAGTACAACCGAGCAGGTAGAAACAAAGGGGAACTGGCTGTCGGCTGGCTCCTCGCCAAACTCCATCAAATCCTGGCATTTCAGAGCACCGTAACCCCCCAGGTGCACCCACCAGCATCGACCTTTCCCTGCCCAGCTCCACTCCTGCTTTCCCAAGGGTGTCCGGACCCCGCTCCCCCTGCTTCTACCCCCAGGGTCCCACATCCATCACCGTTCCCACCCCCTTTCCTGGTAACCACAAATGCCTTCCCTAAAATAAGCTGGAAAATGGTTTTACTGCCACAGGACAGAATTAAAAAAAAAAAAAAAAAAAAATGTCTGACATTAATCCTGAGATGAAAATGGCTGAGCAAGTATTTATGTTGATTTAAGGCTGTTCTTGTTACATTCTTGAAACTACTGAGGTTATCTGGTAATCCATCTGAATTGCAGCTTGCGGCATTTTGAGCTAATTTTCAATTGTGCTGCATTTAACTATTCTTTACCTCCTTCTGCCTCCCAGCATATGTGGAAAAACGTAGAGCGGGTTTTAGAACCCCTAACCTATGGCCTCTGAGGCATCTCTGCATCGGAAAATGGAGACAGAGCAGTCCTTGAGAAGTGAAATTTTGGGGGCTGATGAGACTTCTGACACTGCTGAAAGGCGGCAGTTTTACAGCACTGGGTTTTGGCTAGAGGAGGGTTCAGTCGAGCAGCACTCTTTCTGTTTATTTTCTGAATGTTTTGAGTGAACGCATGTCTCTATAGATGTTTAGAGAGCGGCAGCGCTGGAGATGAGGTTTATTTATTCACAAGATACGTATCACGCAAACAGCTGTGAACTGCTTCTCCTCACTGCTCTGTTGATGCAATTCAACTCCCACTCCAGCGGACCACCCGATCCCACAGGGAGAGGCAGCACAGCCTCCCCGGGAGTGGAGGTCTGCATCGCCTGGAGGCTACTGCCACTTCTCCAGCAACTACCATACTGTTGGGCTTACCAGCTCCTGGCGCTGGAGCTCTGTGCAGCAGGCTGAAAAGCGGATGAAAAGCTGGACATGAGCCGGCAATGTGCATTCACAGCCCAGAAAACCAACCGTATCCCGGGCTGCATCCCCAGCAGCGTGGCCAGCAGGGCGAGGGAGGTGGTTCTGCTGTTCTGCTCCGCTCTGGTGAGACCCCACCTGGAGTACTGCCTCCAGCTCTGGAGCCCTCAGCGCAGGAAAGACATGGACCTGTTGGAGCGAGTCCAGAGGAGGGCCACAAAGATGATCAGAGGGCTGGAGCACCTCTGCTGTGAGGACGGGCTGAGAGAGTTGGGATTGTTCAGCCTGGAGAAGAGAAGGCTCCGGGGAGATGTTATAGCAGCCTTCCGCTACTTAAAGGGGGCTTATAAGAAAGAGGGGCAGACTTTCTAATAGGTCCTGTAGTGATAGGACAAAGGGTAATGGTTTTAAACTAAAAAAGGGAAGATTTTGACTAGATACAAGGAAGAATTTTTTTACCATGAGGGTGGTGAACCACAGGAACAGGTTGCCCAGAGAGGCGGTGGATGCCCTATCCCTGGAAACATTCCAGGCCAGGCTGGACGGCAACCTGATCTAGTTGAAGATTTCCCTGCTCATTGCAGGGGGAGGTTGGACTAGACAGCCTCTAAAGGTCCCTTCTAACCTAAACCATTCTGTGATTCTGACATGGACACACGGATTTTGGAGGAGTTTTTTTCCCTGGTGAAGTTAATTTCCTTCTCCCGCAATTCTCCCTGTTAAGAGGTCCAATTGGGTGCCAGATTTGTCAGATTTTTGGATGCAAGGCAGGAGGAGGAATTTTCTCCTGGGTCCATTTGGGGATCTTCTCAGCATCCAAGAAAAGGATGGTACTAAACCCTGAATGTGACATATCCAAGGACCAGACAGACTTTCCTGGAGGACAAAGCAACTAGATATCCCTAACCAGACGCAATCACAGCATGATTTTCCTCTGGGTCCTTTTGCAAATCATTTCCTGAGGAAGGTGGGGTTAACCCCATTATTTTTCACATCCCTTTGGAGAACGATCCTCCTCTGCTCCTTACACCCAAACCACCAGAAACCCGGGCATCTCAGGCCGGCCCGGCTCTGTGCAGAGAAACCTTGGATTTCCACACCATGTCCTGGCTTCATCACAGTTTCAGGGGGAGCACCGTATGAGCACCTGCCTTCCCTCCTTCAGCTTCTTTTCCCTTTCTTCCCTCCTTCTGCCTCTCGGCAAGCCAAGGCACCCCCTGAGTCCCGGGCCCCGCTGCGGCACAGGAGGAGACGGAGCTGCCGAGCTATCACTTGTGCTGCCTGTTTGTTTGTGGAGACAGGGTTAAACAGTGTGTTATTTCTTATCTGTAAATTATGTTTTTCCTGTTGAGCACAATTACAAATGCAGCTCCTTTGCTTTTAGCTCAGTTTTTCACCCCTCGCTTCCCCCTGCCCCACGCACACTCCCTCTTGGTCGTGCGCTGGAGATCACAGTAGTTTCTGTTTAAAATGTTCCAGCTTCTCTGTTTTCCAGAATTTAATGGGGAGCCTGTTGCTACACGCTGAGCAGGGTGGGACTGCCGATTCCTTCTCCCCCCCCTCCCCGCCTCAGAAAGTAGATTGCTGAACCTAAGGCTTCAGGGAACAAAATTTACAGGAGAGAAATCGCCTTGTATGTTTTTACCGTAGAGCTACCTCACTGGCCAACATGCTGTTTCACCCTTTGCGTGCCGCAAAAAGATCTTATTAGTGTTAACGCTTTCTGTAACCGAGGTTTCAGTGTCTCTCCAGTTCCTTACTACACTTTTTCTAGTCCTCTGTGGTGGAAACGAAACTCGTTGCTTTCAGATTCATTGCTGAATTGCTCCTATTTGCATGTAATGAGGCAGAATATGCCAGTAAAAATTGGAGCCTTGCGTAAAAAGCTTCTTTTGGGAGATTTATCATCTGTCACTGATCACCATTATGGCCCTTTTCAAAGGACATGCAATATTTTGGGACCCATCCAGCCCGGGGAGGTGGGGAGAGGAGATGGCTTGTAAGAGGCCATCTCTCACAAAGCAGCGCCCCGTGGGGACGCCCGTGGGACGGGGTCCTGCGGGTCCCCAGCCAGGAGCCAGGGCTGCCCATCTGCGCCCAGGGCGAGGAGCGGTAACGGTTGGACTTGATGATCTTAAAGGTCTCTTCCAACCGAAACGATTCTACGATTCCATGATTCTGTGACAGGGGACAGCCCGGCAGGCCACCCCCGTCCTCCCGCACACGCCGCTTCCTCGCAGGAAGCATCGTGGGGGATCCGCTGGGATGGTTTGCTTTTTTTTTTTTTGGCCTGTGTTTATGCTTTTAGGACCTGATCTTCCCAAACAGCCGAGGGCCAGGGCCAGGAAGCACTACTTCTCGTTGTGCGCAGCCAGCTGGACAGCAGCGCCGAGAGAGGTCCCCGAGCGCTCGGTGCTCACTCAACACTTCCCAGCCACGGGGAAAGCGTGTGCTGCAAGGTGGGATAAGCAGCGTGCCGGCTTCACCGGCATCTGGTCAAATCGATGCCGGCTGGGATGTGCGACCCGGGACCCCGCCATCACCTCTGCATGGCAGGACGCGACTGGGAGCACCCTGCGGTTTTCCCAGTCCCCAAGCTTTTGTGCAGCTTGCTCCCCGTCTTTGCGCTCACCATTACTTCAGACTGAACGAGCAACAGCTCTAAGACTTTATAAACCTTGTTTATAACATTCCTCTTGCCCAAAACTCTCACATTACCTGCTCATCGAAGGCAAGGTGGTCAGGTAATCAAGTCCTGTTGGCTCTACAAGGCTCTCCTTGGCAATTAAAGGAGCACTACCTCTAGCTAACAGCTGTCAAAAGCGTTTCTGCGCATCCGCACAGACCTGCTGTATTCCTCCCACTAGAGGACGGTAGCCGGTGCGCGCAGCCATCAGTAGCATTTTACAACAGAAGCAAGAATAAAACAGCTCTACCCTTCCTGTCGAAACATGTTCCTTTCTAGTGGTTTTCACATAATGAATCCCAGTGAATATTTAACTAAGTCTCCCCTGTAATCAAGTTTCTGGCCTCCTTACTTGTATCCACAATGTAAAACATTTCCTGATCCACGGCATTCAGCAGCCCTGGGAGTCTCTGGCAGTATCTGTTTCTCTACTCAGTTGACATCAGAAGAGATGCACAATTGTTACTCCGTTTTTCTCATCCGGCAATCACCGATATGACCTTTGCTATCCTTTAAGAGATGGAAAGGATCTTTAGGACCTCAACTTGGCCATCTAAAACCAAAGCAGCCCTGAACTGTTGCTGTATATGCATACATATATGAATATTCATTGCTATGTGTATGAATATTCAGCAATGCAAGTCTAGATTTCATGCAAACTGAGCTTCCCCGTAGCCCTCCCTTTAAAAGACAAAGGAATGAAAGAGAAAAGTGTGTTTCTGGGTCTGCGTGAGCCAGGAAAGAGGGTGGTTTGGGTCTGTGTGGTGACTTGGGGAACCTTTCTGCGATAAAAACTAAGACTTATCGAGCACTGGAACAGGCTGCCTGGGAAGTGGTGGAGTCGCCATCCCTGAAGGTATTTAAAAGATGGGTAGATGTGGCACTTAGGGACATGGTTTAGTGGTGGACTTGGCAGTGTCAGGTTTATGGTTGGATTTGTTGATCTTGCAGGTCTTTTCCAACCTAAATGATTCTATGAGTCTATGACTTTTGTTTACGGAAGTCCACGTGCCTGTATCAAATAGCAAATCCCTATTTGTGTTTGGGCTTCACCTGCCTGATCGTTACCTTTTCATCCCATTTTTGGACTGCAGCTTGTGAACGCGGTTACAGAGGTAACAAACAAGGGCTGTTAAACCTCGATGCACCTCTGTTCACATGGAGGCTCTCTTGGGCAGGTCACTGGCTTCTCTCCAAGGCAATCCAGTTTCTCAAGTGAAATTGTGGGCACCTTAATCACCTGGCAAAGTGGAGGAGGAGGTCATCTTACAGTTGGGACCGGAGCTGATAAAAGACACGGCTTTCACCGAGAGAGAGAGGCACAGGAAGAAGCAAATTCCTGTGAAAGCTACGGTAGGAGATACAGAAATAAAATTATGTGCAAAGGATGGGGAGAGAAGAAAGGTTATGAACCGCTCAGGGAATGCTGACTTAAAGATGTCTGAGGGATGAGAAGAATGAGGCAGGGAAACAGTCGTAGGCATTTAGTGCTTCATTACCCAGGGTGGTGGAAAGTAAAAAAGGACGTTTATTTCGTATTTCACTGCTGCAGAGTGACTGTGCCTGTCTGTGTCTGCAGCTGGGCCCCTGAAAGAGCGAACTGGGAACGCGGAGCTTGGCACCGCAGCGAAGGATGTGGGAAGCAGAAGGGGTCTGCAGGGATTCGGTGCTGTGGTGCAGCTGGGTCGCGCCACCCTGCCCAGAAAGAACGCTGTGGATCCCTGCCATAGAGTTTTCTGCCCTTTCCAGGGTTTAAACCATGACACGAGCCCCGGTGTAAGCCCGACTTCACACCTTCTGCTCTGAGGTTGCTCCTTGAAAGCCACAGCACACTTGCTGGACCCTGTGGTGTCACCGGAGAAAAATCTGATCTGATGTAACGTTGCATGGGAAGCTGCCACAACCCCCAGTTGGTCTAGTTAGACAACACAGCTTCAGTAAAAGAAACCAGCATGTATTGATCAACTGGAAACAGAAATAAGAAGCGCGTGGGCCAACAAGCCAAATATATCCAAGATCTGTAACAGAAAGACAAATTGTCTTTGCAGCCTTTGTCTTCTCATTTTTGTAAGTCTGGCTCTGTCTTGCTGTGCCCTGCTCAGCGCTGAAAAGGGGTTTATTCACATGGTTTCTCTGAGGCCTGCTTTAGGGGAGCTCACTGTTAGAACGGAGTCTCCAACGGATGCCGCTTTCCACTCTTTTAGAAAAGATACTGTTCCCCAAGAGCCAGAGGTGCTCTACCAGGACAGCGTGTGACAAATTCTTTATGAGAGAATACATAATAAATTGAGGATTTTCTTTTATTTTGATTATTTAATATTCAATATTTGCATTATGGAAGTGCCTGGAGGTTCCAGCTGAGATCAGCCTCCTATTGTTCTAAGCCATGCATAAAAACATGGTCAGAGACGAGGAGCTTACCATCTAAATAGATGAACTGGATAAAGGGTGGGAGGCAGGAAGCGTCTATTATTCTCATTTCATAGCTGGAGAGCTTGGACACAGACAAATTAAGTGCCTTTCCCAGGACTGTGTAGGAAAGGCGATGCAGAAGGGCAGAAAGCATCGCATGTTCAGTATCCCAGCGTAATACCCTTCTCATAACACACCACATTTCCTGTTTAAATATGTCTTGCAACAGTGTAATAATAACAACAAACATCTTTTTCCTTAAGACATACAAAACGAGAGGAGTACCAGAAAGGTTACACGGCTACAAGGCACGACAGTCTGGAGGGAGCGCTGATACCCAAAATGCCATTACAAGACATTGACACGATAGTAGGGAAAATAATCTCTTTTTTTCCAACTGCTTGGCCTTACTGCCTGAAGAAGTATCTCTTAGGAGATTCTGCTGTGCATAATGCAGGGAGAAATAAAAAATTGGTGGGCAAAAGTAATTAATTTGCCACATTCCGTAGCTTAACCAAAATGTTTTTTTTTTTTTTCTGATAAACACCCAGCAAAACTACCTAGTAAAACTACAGCCCCCTCCTCCCCATACATGTTACTGCAAAAGACCTTGGTAGCCCATCTGCTTCACACTTTTTTTGATAATTATTGGGTCTACTTGCATTAAGATAAAGAAATTCTTATCTCAGTTTTCCAGTTTAGCAGCATCTTGAAGTCATACATGGAGAGGACTAGGGATGGAAGTCTGTCAGTAACAGTTTTTATGTTAGAAAGGGTTCGCTTTTATATGAATATGAAGTGACTTTCCCTTAAGACACTGTCAAACGCATCGAGCAACTTTGTCCATCTTTGAAAAGAAAAAGATTTACAGAAGTGGGTTCCTACGATCTGCTTCTTTGGCACCCTAAAAAAAAAGGTTCAAAGCTGCCAGGAAAGGGAGCCATAAATACTTTGGAAACCAGGTAAACATTTAACTGCCCGAGTTTGGGTTTAGGCACTTAGCTAGAGAAGAACTTTTTTTAAAAAATAATCTTGGACAAGTATTTAATTGTATCCAGCACGGTCAAGCAAAAACTTTGGACAGAACAGGTTGAATAACAGGGAAGAAATGTTGCTCCCCGTTGTCTTCCGTGGAGAAGCTAAACCCTCAGCGATGTGCGTGGCTGAATTAGGATCTAGAGGATCTCGCCTCATAGTTCTCAAAAACTTTAATATGTGGATTTTCTTTTTTTTTTAACTTTTTTTTTAAATTTATTTTGTTTTCTGCATTATATTCCTATTTTCATCAGACAGAAACGTGACACGTTGGCAGTCCCAGCACCTGGAGAATAAACCCGTACTGGAGAATTTGCTTCGCTCAGGCACCTGTGGCCTCCCTTGCCATCTGTCTGCAATGTCCTCCCACGGAGGAGCCGCTTTCCGCGGGGCCCCGACTACGCTAATGTCTCCAGCTCTATAAAGAAATGTCAGAGACTCTGTAAGGATTAGAACTGAGGAGTGCTCAGAAGCTCTGTGTGACGGTTTTTTTTCCTACGGTGACTTTTCCCACATTACTCGGAGGCAGCGGTTGCCTGTCCCACCTCACCTCTCCCTAGACACAAGCTCTTTGTCTTCTGCTCAACCTTCTACCTTCATCCCTAAAAGCCCCTGAGTTGGGCTCTTGCGGATCCAGCCCAGGAGCAGCCTGCCGTCGGGCGCATCTTCCCCTTACCCTGCCAGGGGGGGAAATACGAATTGGTCCCCCCCACCTCTGCGGTGGGGGTCGGGCTGAGCCCAGCTGTGCCTTCCCTGCAGCTGGAACCCCTCGCTCGGACCCTGCCCCTGTTGAACATTAACTGTATCCCTCCTGCGTCCGGAGAGGGGACGAGGGTCCAGCTGACAGCAGTGACAAAGAGCTGGTAGGGCTGAAAGATTCAATTTAACTTTCTCCTTCCCTCCCCCCCCCCCCATGCGAGGGGGGACAGCACTGTCCCTGCTTTTGAAACTTGCGGTGCAAAGGAGCATTGGTGTCCTCATTTTCCTTCCTCCCTATTGATGTATCATTGCCAGGATGAAAAAGGACGTCTCAAGAGCTTTTGAAAAAATGGGTGACTACTCAAGACATTTTATAAAGGAGGAAGAATGGGAAAGAAAATAGGACTCGGTAGGGGGTAGAAGGAGCCTGAATGTGTGCCTTGTCTGTCTATTCTTTCACTTGAAACCTGGAGCTGTTGTTCCTATTTCAGTTCAAACTGTCACCTTTAGTTCATGATGGCTTTACTGCCCTTGCTCCTGAACCTCAACAGATTGGGGCTTATTTACCTATTCACACTCCGCTGTGGAACCTCATTAATAGGCTTATTAGCCACACCATTCACGTGCAGGAGGGCTCACAGAAAAGATCCCAGCCACTTTGAGAGGAGGAGGAAAAAACTGTAAAGAGATTATGCTCTCATTCAGCAGCCGAACTGCTATGAAAGGCTCCCTGGGCCCACTGAGATCTCTTGAAGCCTAAATATGATGACAGAATTGATCCCCCCCCTCCTCCCCTTTTAATTCCAAACATGCTTCTGCTTTTCTCAGATTGAGGAGTTGGGCTGTTGTGGGCCACTTTGGGAGAATGTGGCTCATTTAAGAGAAAAGGCTGCTATTGATAGACTGCTATCTTTTCATCCCCCAAAAGAATAAATTCTGACAAGTGCTTCCAGACATTGGAACTAGGTGTTCTGGTTTGTCATTTTTAGTGGAATGCTTCCTTTTCTTTCAGAGTATGCAAAGATATCGATGAATGGGGAAAGGTATTGCAGCTTCCTGTGTCAGACAATAATTTATGTGAGAATGCGTTAACGATGTTTTCAATGGGCGATGGACATGCCCGGAGCTGGGAAAATTGGATCTTGACTGTGACATCTCAGCTTCTCAATTAGAACATTCAGATGCCTGTTGCTTTAGGAACAACAACAACAACAAAAAAAAAAATTAAAACCCATTTCTCTAATCCATTACAAATCTGCCTGCCGTCCCTCGCAAAGCCTGTATTACTGCTGGTGATGGTGGGAAAGTGCTTTCTGGGAGGTAAGTGCGTGTGCAACAGAAAACTTGTTTTGAAGTTTTTTGGTGTCTGAAAGTATGTAAATAGGGAGTTACACTACGCCGTGCGGCCACAGTCCTCGCAAATCCCCTTGATCGATATTGCACGCAACGTGTAAAACGTACAGTAGGGCTACGCTTAAATAAAGTAACATTAAATTGATCATCGCCGATTTAATTTGAGGCAACCGCCACTCATTGATGTTGTCGTCACGCCGCTTCTACAAAGCAAGCATTACACGGACTCTATGAGCATCCCTTTAGTTAATGGTAGCTAAAGCAAACGTTTTATTAAGCGAGTAGCTGGTTAAGTTACACTGGGTTTTGAATACCAACGCTATGCAGTCTTAAATCTGTGCGCCCAGGCGAAGGCTGTGTGCGCGGCTCTGACGACGGCCCCTGTCTGGGCACCGCACACGGGACTAGTCAAGGTGCGCCGTCAGGCGAATTCCCAAAGCAGCTGAAACGGGGCTTTGCACCGAAAGGCTCCTAAACCGAGGGGGATTTGCTTGAGTGGGTACCACCCACCCACCCGCTCCCGCGGGAACCGGGAGTCCTGAGCCAAATAAACTTCTGGAGACGGTGTTTTGCGGGGAAAGCTGTTGAGCTGGTACCATTTTTTTT
>VZSZ01001846.1:1559-11633 GCA_013398815.1 Ibidorhyncha struthersii
GGGTTGTCGGGGGGGGGGAACCAAGATGACTGCTTGGGACAGTGCCAATTCACCAGGAGGTGAGTGACTTGTGTCATTATTATTATTGTTATTATTATTATTTTCCTTTTCTGTTATTGTTTCTGTTAAACTGTCTTTATCTCAACCCACAAACTGAGTTTTCCCCTCCTTTTCTCCCTCTTCTCCCAGCCCTTCTGGGGGAAAGGAGAACAACTGCCTGAGCAGCTGCGTGGTCCTAGCTGCCAGCTGGGGTTAAACCACAACAGATAGCTATGAGACTGGATTTTTATTTTCTTTAAACACTTCCTGCCAAGATAAACAGACACTGCTGTAGCAAAAGGTAGTTCTATCCCACCTGTAATGACACTTCACTTTTGCCAACCCTGTATTTGTACAGCCATGCAGTCGGCTAGGTTACAGTACTGATATGGCGCTCTGCATAGTCAAATGTTTGTGCAGCCCCTGTCTTCTGTTGTCCCTACTTTTTGGTGGCAAGCTCAGTGAAAACTTAATGATCAAGACGTTGACAAAGAATGCAACCACAAAGACGGAAAAAACAGTGCTTGTGAATCATTTGCAAGTATATGGAGGAAGAAGGAAAACCTGAGAGGAACTATGTATTTCAAGTTCTTCCCTTTTTATTCAGGTAAAAGCCATTAGTCAAAACCAGTGATACTGACTGCTTAAGTTAGCTAACTTGATATCTATAGCTGGAAAAAAATCATTACAAGATACTGGAAATATCAATATATGCTTGTACCTGGCAATCCAGCATGACCTATTGCATGTTTAAACAGTGTCTCCCTAGACTAATTTTTTTAACGATGACTGGCATTCACCACTACTTGCCACCAGAAAATGGAGTAGACGGCATTAATACTACTACCTCTGTGTAGATGCAACAGAGCTCAACACTGCATGTGCAAGGCCCAGGTGAAATAAAACCACAGCTCCCTCTAGCCTCCTCTCCCCTCTAACCTCCCTGTTCTGAGCACAATACCAATTTTGGTGGATCCCGAATGGCCCAGCCTTGGAAAAAATAAAAACTAAGATACAACAGAATGGGGAAAAGAAGCCTAAATAAAACCCTAGACCGAAAAATACACCCATTGCACCTTACCTTTAAGACTGAACATATCTGAAAAAGCCTTGCAGGGAGAGCAGCACGAAACTCTGAACTAGAAAGCATGTTCTTGCAAGGTTTTTTACAGAGGGCTTTTGCATAAGTACGGCCTTTAAATAAGCATTTCAACTTAACATGGTATCTTAAAAAAAAAAAAAGACCGAGTACTCCGATTTTTATTTTTACTTTAAATAATACAGAATACTTTGTCCCTTTCTTCATTGTCAGAGTTTCCTGTTACTAAGACTATAACCACACACATGAGGAAGCCTGAGAATCTTTCTCTTGAGAGCATGCAGGGTTGTCTCAGATACAAAGGGCACATTATTAAAACAAAAGAACACTAAATTTCTGTGTGTGTATATATATACATGAAATATCCAGCACCTCAATGTCTTTCTTGTAGTGAGGGGCCCAAAAATGAACACAGTACTCGAGGTGGGGTCTTGCCAGTGCCGAGTACAGGAGGATGATCACTTCCAGAGTCCTGCTCACCACGCTATTCCTGATACAGGCCGGGATGCCGTTGGCCTTCTTGGCCACCTGGGCACACTGCCGGCTCATATTCAGCCAGCTGTCCACCAACGCCCCCAGGTCCTTCTCCCCCGGGCAGCTTTCCAGCCACTCTTCCCCAAGCCTGTAGCGCTGCATGGGGTTGTTGTGAGCCAAGTGCAGGACCCGGCATGTGGCCTTGTTGAACCTCATACCATTGGCCTCGGCCCATCGGTCCAGCCTGTCCAGATCCCTCTGTAGAGCCCTCCTACCCTCAAGCAGATCAAAACGCCCGCCTAGCTTAGTGTCATCTGATTAACATCATGATTAACAAAATAACATCATGATTAACAAAATAACATCTATGTCCCCAGCAACTAGCAAAAAGGAAACACAAGCCTTTTTAGGTGTTGTGGGTTTCTGGAGAATGCATATTCCAGGTTATAGTCAGGCTGTGAAACCTCTCTATGAAGTGACTTGAAAGAAAAATGAGTTTATGCGGGGCCCTGAGCAACGACAAGCCTTTGAGCAAATTAAACGAGAGATTGTGCATGCAGTAGCCCTTGGACGAGTCCAAACAAGACAGGACATAAAAAATGTGCTCTACACCGCAGCCGGGGACAATGGCCCTACCTGGAGCCTCTGGCAGAAAGCACCAGGGGAGACTCGAGGTCGACCCCTAGGATTTTGGAGTCGAGGATATAAAGGCTCCGAGGCCAACTATACTCCAACTGAGAAAGAAATCTTAGCAGCATATGAAGGAGTTAGAGCTGCTTCAGAGGTAATTGGTACTGAGGCACAGCTCCTCCTGGCGCCCCGATTACCAGTACTGGGCTGGATGTTCAAGGGTAAAGTTCCTTCTACTCATCATGCCACCGATGCTACCTGGAGTAAGTGGGTTGCCTTAATCACACAGCGAGCCTGAGCTCGAATAGGAAACCCTAATCATCCAGGAATCGTAGAAGTGATCACAAATTGGCCCGAAGGCAAAGACTTTGGAATGCCACCAGAGGAGGTGGTGACACGTGCTGAGGAAGCCCCACCATATAATGAACTCTCAGATAACGAGAAACAGTATGCTTGTAGGTGACCCTGCTCTGGCGGGGGGGTTGGACTAGATGATCTCCAGAGGTCCCTTCCAACCCTGACTATTCTGTGATTCTGTGATTCTGTGACAGGTCTTGTCGTATTGTAGGAAAACATCGAAGGTGGAAAGCTGCTGTGTGGAGTCCTACACGACAAGTCGCAGAAGCAGCTGAAGGATTGAGTCAATATGCAGAGATAAAAGCCATTCAGCTGGCTTCAGATATTGCCGAAAGAGAAAAGTGGCCAATACTCTATCTCTGTACTGACTCATGCATGGTGGCAAATGCTCTGTGGGGGTGGTTAAAGCAGTGGAAGCAGAGCAACTGGCAGCGCAGAGGTAAACCCATATGGGCTGCTGAACTGTGGCAAGATATTGCTGACCAGCTAGGGAAACTAGTTGTAAAAGTACGTCATGTAGACGCCCACGTACCCATGAGTCGGGCCACAGAGGAACATCTGAACAATCAGCAAGTGGATCTGGCTGCTGAAATTTTCCAGACAGACTTGGACTGGGAACATAAGGGTGAACTATTCTTAGCTCGGTGGGCCCATGACACTTCAGGTCATCAAGGAAGGGATGCAACATATAAATGGGCCCGTGACCGAGGGGTGGATTTAACCATGGACGCTATTGCGCAGGTTATCCACGACTGTGAGACATGCGCCAAAATCAAGCAAGCTAAACGGTTAAAACCTTTGTGGTATGGGGGATGTTGGCTGAAATATAAGTATGGGGAGGCTTGGCAAATTGACTACATCACACTCCCTCAAACTCGCCAGGGTAAGCACTATGTGCTTACAATGGTGGAAGCAAGCACCGGATGGTTGGAAACCTATGCCGTGCCCCATGCCATTGCCTGGAATATCATCCTGGGCCTTGAAAAGCAAGTCTTGTGGTGACATCGCACTACAGAGAGAATTGAGTCAGACAATGGGACAATCAGTCGGACAATCAGTCGGACAATCAGTCTTATAAGTAATTGGGCCAAAGAACATGGCATTGATTGGATATATCATATCCCTTATCATGCACCAGCTTGTGGGAAAACTGAATGATACAATGGACTGTTAAAAACTACCGCGACAACATCTGTGAGCCGACCCAGGCAGGACGCAGGAACAACCACAAAACCACCGATGAAAGACAAAAAGAAATTTAATCTCAATACCTCGCAAATCGGGGAATCTCTGAAGCAACACCCAGGTAGAGGGACGCGAGCAGGGCATGCAGGCACCGCAGAGCAGGAGAAAGTCCTTGTTAGCAGGAGCTTGTGAGGTCCAACTTGCTGTTCTCACCTGCTTTTCAAGGGTTCAAGCAGGTGTAGTTTTCCACTGTGCTTTGATCTTCAACAACAACAAGGCAGTGATCTCATATATGGTAGATAAGGTGTCCCTGAGCCCATCCCAGGCTTACGTTATCTAAGTGCAGATGTTCTACTTGCGAGCACACAAGGCTGAACAACAGTTAGTGTGATATATGTGTTGTCCAGCACCCCAGGTGCGAGTCACTTGAGCGTGTTTACAATCCTCCTTGCCAATCTTCCGTTATTTTCCCACAACATCATACCTCTCTATTCGCTGCCCTACCAGTCTGTAGCCTCCCTTCTACCCTCCACCTTAGATTCTCTCCATCCTAGTTTTTAATTCTATCAGTTTCTCTGCCTGTTACCTTTTTCAAGCTTTTCTCACTGGATTTTAGCCCTGGGTCTTTATCTGATCTCTGTTTCATTCTAGATTCACTGGTTCCCACTCCTTTACTTGCCATTTCTCTCTCTGGCCCTTAGTCATGGTTTCCACTTGGACTTCTGACTCTTCCCATAATGTCAAAAGCTGATCTTACTTTTTGCCAAGCTGGTCCCAGTCTCAAAGTCATCTTCTCTCTTATGCCTGAGCTGTAGAATAGCACTAGATCAGTCTTTAGAGATTTGTAGGTAAATTTCCCAAGCGTGTGTGAAAAGTCATCGTTTTTTCAAAATTTAGCCTTGTGTAAACTGGACCAACATGCCAGAGGAATGGAAGAAGACTAAAAGTGAAAAAAAAAGATATTCAGAATGTTTATGGTCAAATTTCAGTTTTCTGCTTCACAGCATGAAGATGTTAGCGCTTCTCAAAGGAAGCTTGGGCAAAATTTTCTCACACAGACAAAAAATTATATATATGCTAGGACTTCATTCTCAGCAGCGGCTGAAGTCCAGGTGCATGGAAACTCTGTGGAAATAGTTGGAAGTTCCAGATGTTCTTTATGGAAGGATTTACGGAAATACAGCAGAATTTTCTCCAAATATGACTCTGAAAATCTCAGAAAAACTCATCTCTAAGAAGGAAAAACTCAGGCAGAAAATTAAGCAGTTTCTTCAAATATTCAGATAGATGCTATTGATAGAACGTCGACATGATTTTTTAAAAAAAAATCAGTAGGAAAGAAGAACTGCTAAAAACAGATGATAATTATTCTAAGGCAATCTTATATCCGCTAGTGAATGAGTACTTCATATACTACAAGCTTTCAGACCCTGAGAAATAAACATAAAAATATTAACCCATTATTTCAAAGATAGGAATAATAGGAAGACTGGATACAGAAATCATGGATGATGTTTGGAATTTGTTAGGAGTTCTACTAGAAATCAACTTGGTCTTGTTTGGCAGGAGTGATCAAAAAGAAAAATGCCATATGATTGCTATGTCTTACTCTTTCTGAAAACACAGACCATATTGTCTAAAATGTAAATATGACTGAAAAAGCTTTTTTATAAGTATGTGGTTTCTCAGACGTGGTCCACAGAGGACACACTTGAAAAGAAGACTCTGTGTGCAAGTACAGTTTTGCCAAGAAAGGAACACTGTTGGAGAGGTTTCAGATCCACAATGCCATTATTGCTATATTTCAAAATTCATAAGTAAAAAATACACTGTTTTTTACAATATTTTCAGCATCTTCAGCTGAAACTGCAAAAATATCTGCAAGGATTTTGGGAAGCAAAACTGAGTAATGTGTCTAGATAAACTCGGAGTACTTAGATAGAAATGACAAGCTGACATAATCAGTCTACTGGCATAAACTGTTTTTCTCTATGGTCAGAAAAAAAAACACAGGAGGAAATTGCAGCCACTGATAAACCTGACTAAGAAATGAAAGCATTATTCAGGGCTCAGTATCTTAAAAAAAATCCTGTAGAAGTGTAGTGTCACAGAGCTGTGTAGGAGATATGTGATATATTTCTGGTGGTAAAAGAATGAGATGTTGCATGTGGGTGCCGGAAAACTAGCATTCACTGGCAACAGGATAGAGTTAGAAATATTGGACCATAAGGCATCTCAGGGAATTATGTCATACAGTTGCTTTCAAAAGCAAATCTAGTCCTGGTTTCAGAGTACCACATTTACTTGAATATAAGGCAACACTTAAGTTTCTTCATCTATTCTGGGAGAAAAAATGGTGAATTTAAATTCCCCCAGTATCCCTCCAGGACCACCTGATAGGACAGTGAAGATTTTTCTAGACTGATGAAAATTCAGACAGAAAACTTGGGCTCAGGGAAGAGGATGTAATTTACTCTCTTCCCCTCTTTTCTCTACTTCATTTATAAATTAAACACAGACCCTGCAAGGGAAAATGATGAAGTGATCCCACTCACTGAAAGAAGCATGTGTGTGGGGAGGGAGACTTGTGATTAGACAGGAAAAAGGAGGGCAAGGAAAAGGCATAAAAGAGTAGGAGGAAGGAAGAGACACAGAATAGCAGCAATGTATGAGACGTGAGGTGCTGGCTCCCTCATCTTCAAAGGGAATAAACATCCTTGGTTTCCTTAGGGATTTTGAAATTTGCACTCATCTGGTGTTAAACCAAACGGCAGCTGATGTAAGGGAGCAGCAGTAGTACCCCAGTCCAGAGCCTTGGAGGAAGTGGTGTCTGCAAGCTGTGAGCCGCGGGAAGAAGGATGTCTCCATTCTTCCAGCTGCCTTCACCTCTCCCACATGGAGGCGGTGACGGCTGCCATCTGAGTCCTGTGATTACTTTTCAGTCATTTTTTCTTTTTCACCCAGTACTTATTTTGGAAGGCTACTCTTGAAGCTACCAGTTCCTTGAAGATCAACAACCTTTGGAGTGCCAGGAAAAAATATTTATAGCGAGTTTATATCCATTTATTCTTTTTCCTTTAATAGCTCTTTTTGCTCCCCTGCTTGTTTTAGCCTCACTCAAAATATTTGGAGAGCATAATAGTGTGTTGTATCGGATTTTAGTTTGATAAACCAAACAAGCCAATTTTTATTTTTCTACTCTCAAATAACAGCTCTGAGGTTCCCTAAACATCCTTAGAGTTTCTAACTGGTTTTAGTGCATCTAGAATTCCCTTTTTTTTTGAATGTGCTGACTAGAGCTGAACAAGGAATTGCAGTTCAAATCTTTTCAGTGCTTTATCCAGAGAAATGGGATTTCCCTGTCTCGCTCACAAGCACACTTGTCTTTTCCATAGGAATGGTAGCTCATAACCAATGCATGATCAACCAATGCAGATCTGGTTTTGCATGGAGAATACAGAGGTACTATGGAAGGTTAGTCAAAATGCAGACTCTTGTGGTGCTTCTTACTTTTCCAGCTCTGTTCTGCTGCTGTTCAAGGACTTTGGACAGGCCAATGGCCATGTCAATGCTCAGCAGGCTTGAGATTCAGATGGCACAGCCATATTTTTTTTATCATCTACAGGTATCCCACCAGGAGGTTCAACCCAGCACTCCTTTCAGAGGTATTGATACTGCTGCCAAGTTTAAAGGTGTTTCCCCAGCTGGTTGGCCATTCAGGGCAAGGGTGTCAGAACAGGGTTTAGCAGCTCAATCGTTGGCTATGAATATACATGCCAGGAATATGCTGCTTCAGAGCAGCAAACAAGTCTTTCTACTGCACCATCCTGTGCTTTGCCCTGCCTGAAACCATCCATCTCTTGTTTGATGGTGGCATTGCTTGGTATCTTGTGAAGTTACAGCCACTGACCTGCTCATAGTTTCCATCAGGCAGCATGCTCTACAGCTCAAGACTGCCTCCATCAGAGTGCCCTAGGAAAAGAAATGTGTTCTAAAACAGCAGGGGAAAAAAACAAAACGACCAACTTAGAGCTGAGCCACTTGTCATCACTATTAAATTTCTCCATGTTATATTACTTCATTCTTCAAGATGAGGTGATTGTGTATCATTTCTTCTGTTAATGTCTATCATTTAATCTCCTAGCTTGCTTTCTTTGTATCTGCATGTACAGTTCAGCCTTAGCTGATGGATGTCACCATGTTTTTGTGTCTTATATTAATTTGGGTAATGGCAAGACAGAGAAGTGATTTCAGTAAGCTTGGCAAGCATAAACAAAGGCTTTATCCACAAGACAAATAATGTTAACTAAATCAACCTAGAAACTGATCAAAATTTTAAAAGGATATAACTGAGACAAAGCTTAAGGCTTAGAGAAAGCTCAGTCAGACCTGGAGGAACAGTAACAATAAATATGGAAGGGAAGTAATCAATTATATGGAGCTGTTACACTTAACTGTAATAATCAATTAGCATTGTTTAAATGAAGAATTAAGAAGAAAAAAAGATTAACCATAAGATTTACTTGGAGTGATGCTTTCTTTCTCCCTACAGCTCTGTTCCCTGACCTGGGATCTTATCTGTCCCAGTACTCATATTTTATTACTTATAGAGGAACATGAAATATACAGGGCATTTCCCAAGTCAATAAAGACACTCTTGGTATCCCACACAGGGCTGTCCTGGAGATAGCAGTTTTTATTTTCCCCTGAATCTGTTCACACCTCTGATACTCAAGTGAACATGCAATTTTTTCCCCCAGTGCTCAGTGTGTGTTTGGTTTCTTCCATATTTTTCTTTTATCTTCAGTCTCAGGGAGTTATGGTTTTGCACCCACACAGTGGGAAAACATCATACTTCATGTAAGCCAAATATGTGAACAAGTTGAAAGGCAGAGACAGATGGAGCCATCTTTGTGATATCTAAACAAAATACTTTGGACATAATGCTAAAGCATTTGCATTAGTGTGTGAGCTTGAGCTGAAAGAAAAAAACTGATGCAGGAGTTACTCATATGTGGATTTAGTCTTAGTTTCTTTGCTCTTGACCTGCCATTACTGCATGCAAAATGTCACGTGGGACTTTCGGAAACTAATGAATCTAGGCTCCTAACTACTTGACATCAAGGAATATATTTATAAGCTGTGTGTTGTTTCCACTTGGCTAGACTGAATTATTTTTGTTCATAGTCTCTTTCACTCTTATCACTCTTATCATATGGAAGAAAGAACTGTTGTGGATCTTCATCTTTCCCCAAACAACACTGAGGACTACCACAAACAGTTTTACTGCTAGAAGCCTGTACATCTAATTTGATTTTTCATGGAAAATACATAGAGCTTCATATGTTTCAGACTTAGCACGTGAAACCCAACCAAAAAATGACAATGGCAGTCCAGGAAAGTAATGCAGCTTCATCAAAACCATGCACGTTCTGAGCATTGCCCACAACAAACCTTAGACTGTTGCCACTCAGTCTAAAGTTTTTGTAGCTCAGTGCCTTCACTTTAGGTTATGAAGTAGTGTGTGAGAAATGGGAAATTGAGGACGCTATTGTTTTCTCCCTTGTAAGGCAATCTGCCTTGCTGCTACTGGTAGGAATGATTCATGCTAGGTTTCTTACGCTTATTTTTTCTGAAGGTTTCCCTTGCTAATTAATTTGTCGTCATCTTCGCTCTTCCCATAGATGATTATTGTTATCATAGAATCATTTAGGTTGGAAGGGACCTTTAAGATCATCGAGTCCAACCATTAATCCGACACTGCCAAGTCCACCACTAAACCATGTCCCTAGAGCACTACCTCTAGCCATCTTTTAAATACCTCCAGGGATGATGATTCAACCACTTCCCTGGGCAGCCTGTTCCAATGCTTGACAACCCTTTCAGTGAAGAAATTTTTCCTAATATCCAATCTAAACCTCCCCTGGAACAACTTGAGGCCATTTCCTCTCATCCTATCACTTGTCACTAGGGAGAAGAGCTCGGTCCCCATCTCTTTACACCCTCCTTTCAGGTAGTTGTAGAGAGTGATAAGGTCTCCCCTCAGCCTCCTCTTCTCCAGGCTAAACAGCCCCAGCTCCCTCAGCCGCTCCTCATAAGACTTGTCCCCCAGANGACTTGTCCTCCAGACCCCTCCCCAGCTTCGTTGCCCTTCTCTGGACACGCTCCAGCACCTCAATGTCTTTCTTCCAGTGAGGGGCCCAAAACTGAACACAGTATTCAAGGTGGGGCCTCACCAGCGCCGAGGACGGGGACAATCACTTCCAGAGTCCTGCTCACCACGCTATTCC
>VZSZ01001847.1:13003-77507 GCA_013398815.1 Ibidorhyncha struthersii
CGCGCCGCTCCGCGGGACGCGCCGTCCCACGCCGCGGCGGCCCCGGAGCCCGTCCCGGCCTCGCCCCCAGCTCCCCCGGCACAGCGAGCCCGGTTCTCCCCGGGGAGCTCTCACTTCTTCGGCACGGTTTTGTTTTAATCTCTCCCCGGCGTGGGCAGTGGGGGAATCGCGTTAAAAACGGTCGAGGTTCCTAGCCGGGTTGGGTTTTGACCCGCCGGTTGTTGGGGCAGTCCGTCCAGCTGTTTCCAGTGGTTGTGTTTTGACTGACAGATGTTTACTTGCTGCCAAACTGCAGGATTTGGGTCTTACTTTTTCACAGAATTCCTCTTCCAGGTGTGCGGGAGTTCAGGGTTTTTGTTTTGGTGAGATAAGGGCTGTGCGACCGACTCTGCTTTGCTGGTAAAAAATTGGTGTTTAAGTAAAAAAAACAAACAAAATAGTGCATGTCATGAGTCATTATCCAGATATTTTCTCCTATTCCGATTCCACCCTTCCACTTCAGCCCATAAGGACAGATGCTGCCTCCTCTGGCTCGCAACAAAAACTTTGTGAAATTCAGTTCCCACAGTAGCAAAAAAAAAAACCCCAAACAAAAATCAAGCAAACAAAAACAAACAAACAAACAAAAAACCCCAACCCACCTTATGTCTGAGTAAGAAGATCTGAATAGCTAAGGCTAAAAGCATCCACACTTCATCTTATCAAATTGTTGTTTTGTTTCTTAGGGATGAAGAATAGACTTTTTCAGGTATTTTTGTTATGTTTCTACAGCATACTTTAAAATCCTTAAATAAATAAAATCCCTTCTGGATGTTACTCCTTTCTCCTTTTTTTTTTTTTTTTTTTTGAGCAAGTGAGGCCACGCAGCACTGCCTCTAGAAGAACATAAATGCTTCGGTTGCTCCTCATGTACCAGAGCCAACACTACTTTGGAGAATCCCAGCTCCTTCATTTCTGAAGGGTACGTATCCCATCACGTGCTGAACTGGCTGCATCTTCCAGCTCTGTAGCTAATGTGGATTTGGAGAGACCACCATGGAGGCAGATAGCAGAACAAAGTGTAGTTAAAAGGCAAAGTCAGTTAGAGCCACTTTCAGCTCTGGGGCAGGAGAGAGATCCCGAATCCACAGTACATTGTCCGAATTCCCTCCTTGTCAACAGGGCACACTGGTTTTGAGAGGACAGCAGACATGTAATGACTGGCTTGATAAAGAAACAAGTTTGCCCAGGAAGAAACCATCTTTTCAGGGTCAGTCCTTCCCCTCCAGGGAGCTCTGCTCAGAGGACCACGCTCTACTCCTTAACCTTGCAGCGTCTGCTCCCCGTGCTTTACTAAAACAAGGTGTTTAGCCCAGAAGTGCTGCCAGCAAGTCGCCCTCAGGGACAAGTGTCCCACCAACCTCCATGAGCTGTGGGAGCTGGCACCCTGGCTGAGCTATCAAGCATGATCAGCCCCAAATACCACGTTGTTACTATTCCTTGCTATACCTCTCTGATAGCTTTTACTTTTTTGTACTGATTAAGATTTGAAGTTTACTGCTCCAACCGCTCTGTTCAGCGGTTTGGCTTTCATATCTTCCTAAGAAAAATGTCTGCTAATAAATCCAATTATAGACTTTGAGTTGCATATTTGGTGGGCCCTGGCTACATTATATTATCTCAGTGTGGTTTGTTGCGCTGAGACATACCGAAGTTCCTGGAATTATTTGCAGTTGTACAAACACACAGAACAATTTTCAAAAAAAAAAAAAGAAATAGGCAGGCAAAGCTGCCCAAAGACATTTCAAATCCATGGCAAATCCTTCTGGCCACTACACGGAGCAGGTAAAGAATCTGTACTCTTGTCCCACCTCTTAAGGCAAATTCTTCTGGAAAAAAAAAAGAATAAAATTTATTCCTGCCTACACATTCTCTCTCGCACAACAAGCTCTTCGCATGGCACTGACTGATGATGGGAGTGTTGCCCCATGCTGGTTTATCACAGTTTTGTCCTGAAGCAAAGCAGGGTATGAAAGACACCACTCCACTACCCTCTCTGAGCAGCAACCTCCTCTTCATTCTGCAGCCAGTCTATTAGAGCAGGCAGGGAGTCTGTTGTTACCATAGGGCACATTTTGTCTTTGGCGAGAAAGAGCCAGGGAAAGTCTCCAGCTTCCTCTCCTTTTCCCACTTAATGCTTGCCCCGCTCATGGGAATCTCCGTTCTCCCCTAAAAACAAGAAAAACCTTGTGGCACTGGAACTCCCTTCTCTATAGGGAAGGGCAGCTTCCAAATGAGAAGCCTTCACAGGAGAAGGCTTTTACTTTCAAAAATATGAGTAAGCACGTTGGTGTTTACTAACCTGTGAGAGTGCTGAATGCATAGTGGAAGCGCAGCCTTAGAAATCTGGGCAGAGTTGATTCAACCCCAAACTCTGCCCAGGCCTCTCTACATGATCCCGGGGAAAAAAACACCACCATCCTCCTTTGCCCTTCAGTGTCCCACCTCCATGCAGGAAGATTCCACCTCTGCCCATCCGCTTACAACTTCCATAAAGCAGGACATACCCATGCAGCCCTACAGAGTCCAGAGTAATTTGGCCCTTATGTCAGTGAGGGCCCCTAAATACTGCAGAAAAACAAATGTGAAATCATTACAGGCTGTTGTTCTTTGAGCTGAAGTGGTTTATATATCTAGAAAAGAACAGACAATGCCACAAACAGCACAAAGTTTTCAAGTGCCTGTGAGAAGAGTAAGTGATTTATAGATTAGTATTCGTAGACTGTTCAGTCAAGTGTGAAGGAACAACAATATACTGTCATATAAGCTGTAGCATATAAACATCCCTTGGCATTTTACACTTTGAAAAGGATTATACATAAGCTCAGCTGAGAACAGTATTAAAAAGGAATCTCAGTCATACTTTTGGGGAACATTTAGTAAGAGAGCTAATCTGTCTTTGGAGCTAAGCTAAAGCTGTGCAAAATGGATGCAAGGAAATTCGTGCAATCATGACATAAGATTTAAAAACAAAACCAAATTTTAAAGCTAAAATTGTGTCATAAAATTTAATAATGTGTCGGCTGCTTTTTTGAGTGCTTCAAATGCATACTTCACAGATGAACTCTGTAAAATTGAGAGAAAAATCAAAATCAAGAGCTTTACATATTTATCCTGACTCAAGAAGCTGAGACTTTTGGAGAAACACTCGGTGTCACAAAACTCAAAGATAAAACAGCAGGACTGCCAACACTAGTAAATTCAGCTAGTTGCAAGTTCCAGCTCAGACTCAGATGAGGAACTTTGAAATACCTCCCCATGTTTATAAGTTCTTCCCAGGGGCCTGTTTCGATATAAATTTGAGCTGTCTGGGTCATGGAATCACTGCTCTGTGAACTCCAGGGGTTTTCAGGTATTCACAATAATTTGGTGAAGACACAACACTTCTGATTTCCTTCACCGATATTTTCAGTAGCGAGCTGACTGAGGTAGTCTAATGCTTTACAACTCTGCAATTTTTCACATCACTTGTGACTTAACCAGAAAGGTACATCCATTTTGTACAGCTCAAAAGCCACAGTACAGAGCCACAGAAAGTCTAATGTGAAGTTGCACTTGTACAAAGGTCAGAGTGTTGCAGAAATCATCAAGGTTCACCTTGCTCTCCACCTCGGAAGAGAAATGTGATTAAAAGCCCGGTTTAAGGAAAACGCTGTGAGAGATGAGTAGCCAACATGCAGCGAGCACGGAGAAGTTGAGGGCACAGGAGAAGAGGAGGATGTGAAAATTGAGACCACGGAGCGCTAAAGAACACAATTCTAAAAATCAATGCAATGATGGATCAGGAACGAATGCAAAAAGCACAGCACGGGAAGGCTATAATTAGATGATTTAGTCATAGCCAGGAGCCTGACTGAGCTTTTTGAATCCACTCAAGTGGACACAGTTAATGCAGAACTTGGCTTGATCGTTACAGTTCTTCTCATGACAGCCACACGAAGGAGGTTCACAGAATTTTTTAGTCTCTATGAGGGCAATATAGGCAAAAACCCACTGGTACACATGGGAGTCTCTCACACTGTGGAAAAATGGTACCTGCAGAGAAGGCTGAGCATCTCCTCTGGCAGCAGTGCTTCTGGGACCACTGGTGTGGACTCAGCAAAACGCTGGAAAGCAGGAATTACCTTGGCAGCACTTGGACCTGTTCTGCCCACACTGCGTTTGGTGGCTCTGCAGTGAAATTGCAAAAAGACAGTCGCCACTCTCACGTTCCCTTTATTGTCACCAGCAGTGGAGGTTAATCAAAGCTAATGTAACGATGGGGAAAATGCCAGTGTAGAGTAACACTGATGTGAACAGCAAGACTCCCCAGAACAGAGCTGTCTATGTGGACTTCCAGGCTTTGTGAAAAGTCAGCGAAAAAGAGATGTTCTGAGTCCCCCAAAACCTTGATCACGAAGAGGAATCTTTGCTCAGCAGACTCTACCAGGACATATCCATGCTGACTCTAACTAAGGGTGAACATCCAAACTGCTGCACGAAGCCTAGCTTGGTCCAATATCCTCCCCCTGAGAAGGATGAATTTCCATCCCGAAGGGAGTGAGTGCATTTAGCACTAGCTCACAGCACCTCTGCAGTGCCCTGCAGGCTGCAGCACTGGCTGGTGGCAAAACCGCGCCTGAAAGAAGCTGACCCCAGTGAGAATCTGAGAAGTGTGCGAGAGCCAAAAAAACTCCACACTTTTCCAGTATCGCTCTCCTCCTAGTGTACTCACAGCAGCTCTCAGCTTGACCGAGCCCATCCTGTCTCCTCAGTTACGTTTTCCAGCTCCTCTTTTAATGGGCCTGTTGCTCCCCCAAGACGCGATCGCAAAAGGGAGCTTAAAAAGCAAGCAGTGATTAATTCCACAGGTGCTGGACCTCACTGCTTGCCCACAATACTCCCCCTGCCTTTCCCTGCCTGCTTGTCTCACCCCACTGTCATAGTTCAGGAGGAAGTGGGAGCTCAAACACTTGAGCACAAGCGTGGGATCTAGGATCCAGGCTTTGCTTTTGGCTCAGCTTCTGATCCACTGAGTCCTTTCAGCTCCTTGGATCATCCACATTTTCTTCCAGCCGCAGACCAGCCGAGCAGCTGCTCTGAGACCCTTGGAGCATAGACAACACACTAGATTTGGTAAAGGACTTTAGTGGAAACAAAACACTCAAATTAGTTAGAAAACAGTCAACCTCACTTTTGTATTTTGTAGGTCCCACAGCCTTCTAAATTCACTGGGCACCAGGGACGCCCAGGAAGCCCCAGCTGAGGCACTCAACCTGCAGCCCTTGAAAGCTATGAACTTACCCCGCAGAGAAATCAGGGTTTCTAAGGCTAGAAAGCACATGTCCAAGGTGAACGTCGTCTCTGTTCTGGTGATAAGGGCTTTTTCTTAGTATTTCTGGAGTTTGTGCCTGCTTCTGGAACTGTATTTTATTTTATGTTACACAGCTGCTGGGTAAGCAGTCCTTTGGCCAGATGCATGAACCCTCCCAGGTGAATGCCCTAACTATTAGGAATGTTTTAAGCATGGCATTATTAAGTAATAATTTACTCATCCCATTTAGTCTACGAGGTCTCCTTATCGAGGAATGTTATTCATCAGTACCACTCTAGCTCTCGCTCTAATTTATTTATACTTAATGGCCTTCCAAAGACATCTCTCCACATTACTTTCAGGCACAAGAATATATATGGGATATTAAATCACATCACAATATATGACAAGTTACAAAAATATTGCATAATTATACAGATTATAAATATGAGAAAAATCACCCAATAAACTCTGCCATCAAATGTTCTTGAGGCTAGATTAAGGCTACATGAGGCCTTTTAATTTAATAAATCAATGAGAAATAATTTTATTCAAATTTCACCTTGGCAGAAGCAGCAATCTGTTTGAAGCAGATAAAAGACTGGTATATCTGCATTGAAAATGAAGGGTATCTATCGAACTAAAGCTCCAGCACTACCTTCGTATGGGTGAGAGGGATTTCTGCAGTCATGCCATAATCCTGCTGACCACAAGATGGCGCAACATTTTGGCCATGCACGAGTTGGGTGACAAGTTCAAAGATCATTGCTGACCCTCGCACTGGTCACCACTTAGGTGTTTTGAAAATTCAGGTCACTTTTAACAGCTGTCAAACAGTGTACAAAATCCATACAAATAAAAAAAAAAACCCAAACTAAATAAAGATCTTTACTAGATACTTCTTTAGAGAAACTTTCTCTCTAGAGCAAACTGAAGGAAGATTTTTGCTTAGAAAGAAAGAATTCTGAAAGAGAAAAATAAAAATAGAAAACAAATCAAGTTTTCCAGAAAAAAAATTATTTTCATTAAAAGTTCAAGATCCAGAATATGTTGGACAAAAAAAAGAAAAGTAGTTTGAAAGATTGTTGCAGAGTTGCTCACAGGAGCAGTAATTCAAGTCCATTTCCCTGGACTTCTCAGTTGCTCTTCATCTGTCATGTTGTGAAACAGTTTTCTTTTGGAGAAGCAGCAGGAAACCCAGCATGGGGTCTGGAGTCCCTCTGTGGATCCTGAACATCAGAGAAGGGTAAGGAGACTTGGATCCACTAAATTAGAATTTATATAATAATAACAAACTATAAATTATAAAATTTCATATGTATATATTATACATAATTTTTTTTTTCAAACCAGAACATTAAAACTTTCCAGCAAAAAAAAAAAATTAGTCTTCCCCTACCCTCTTAATTTTATTTTTCTTTGAGGAGGTGAGGAAATCCACGCTGCCCTTATTGAGTCAAAACCACAATATTTTTCATTGGTCAGTTTTGATGGAAAATCCCCAAGCAGCCTTAGTTTTCATTTTTGTTCTGTGTGAACTACTTTTTAGCATGAAGGATGTGCAACACAGACACACAGTATCCCCGAGGCAACTAGAGCATTTGCTTAGATGGAAAAGGAATAGCAAAAAGCTGGTTTAAGCCAAGATTCTTGAAACCAGATGAGTTATTCTGAATGCTTCGGTTATTGGACAACCAGCCTGAAAGACCTTCCTCATTTTCACAAAGTACTGAGCCGTGAGCTTTCACTCCCTAAAATCAGGTGCTTTTAGGAAGACTTGCATTAGGCTCCTGAAGAAATCAAATAGCAGCTTCTGAATTGCATTTTTAACTGTTTATTTGGTCAACTTGCAGTGGAAATCAAAATAGAGGACGAGCAACATATGACCCACCAGCTTGCAGCAGGTACCTCCAGTTTGCAGTACCACAGCCCCCCCAGCAGACAGTCCGTCCCCCACACCCCTGTCTGGGCAGTCCCTTCTGGGTTGGAGGGTCTTTACCCTCCCTTTACCCTCCTGTTCTTGACTTGGAAGAAAAAGTCCTAAAATGAAATAATTAAAAAACTTTTTCAACCCAAAACTCTAAGCCTATACAATTTGTTGTAAAATACTCTCTTTTGACAGCATCAATACAATATTGCCACATGTACGTTTGCCCATTTGTTAGTCAATGACAAAACCCCTCTAAATCTGTGTAAAGACTGTCTGTGGATATTCTGCTGTCTTCCAAGAGCCGCTGTTCAAGCCTCCAACTTTTACAAGCCAAAAAAAAAAAAAAAGGGCAATTTGAAGTTGAACTATTTTACACTCCAGTATTTGAAAACCAGTCAGGTGTACAGAAACACAAATAAGCTGGCGAAGCTGACATTAGCCAGTGAGAATTGCACAGAAGCATTTAATCTGTATTCCCTTTTTGTGCTACCTCTCTTTAGTGATGGAGGGTTGATCAGGTCAGTTTGGTACAGCTGTGACCGACGTGAGGCGAGCTGGGGTGGAATATCCACTGCACCTTATTTCAACGGTATGAAACAACCCAACTCATTGGACTGAGCCTTGGGCTGGGACCCCGGGTTAGAGTCCAATTCCCATCATGGCCACCACAAGCCCTGAAGAAGTCAAAGAGCCTAAAAGCATATTTCTAGAGAACACTGAGGCACTTAAAGCTACATGGCACTGAAATTATCAAGCTGTCACATAATGTTTGGAGTGATTGCCCAGGAATCCACTCCATCTTCCGTCTACTGTTTCTTAAGCATTTTACCTTGGACATAATTTACCTTATAATTATCACAAGAGATGACGTTGGATACACACACAATCTGTAAAGCAGCAACAAGAGAAGTTACTGTTTACTGCTGAGATTTAAAAAAAAAAAAACCCAAACCAGCAGAAAAACCCACACCAAAACCCCAAGCACTGGAAAAACTCAAAGACAGAGATACATGTTGGCAACCATAACTGAAATACTACAGACCTCCCTAATACCGATGTTCTGGTCTGCAAAACAAGTCCATCTGCTGAAAGATAGTGATGACTGCTGCAACCTGATGGACAGAAAAGTCAGGAGTAAAGGAGATGCATTAATTTTGTACAGAAAGATAAAGCTTTATCAAGCCTTCCTTCCCCCTTCAGCAGCAGTGCACCAGAGGGCAGGATTTAGCCTTGAATACACAGTTTGGGGCAAGTTTTGCTCATCTCCTGCCCAGGGAGGAAGCAGCCAGGAGAGCAGGATGGGTGGCTTTGCTGCACAAGAAGATGGGATCGGGGACCCTCTAACATAAGACTGCAGCTCCTGCTCTCTATAGCAGTGCCGAATTTGACCTCAAAGGTAGAGCCTGAAGGGCAGCTGGAGATGAGCCAATTTTCACACCAGCCAAAATCTTTTTGCACTGTATGGTTCATTTCTCACAAGACCTTCTGCAGCTCCAGAGTTTCAGGGTTGGCCTCAGAAGAGTTCAAGCACAGCTTGTGGTAACAAGATTTAGCTGTTCATCCACTGGACAAAACACCGTTGTGTATCTTGTGGTCTGTATTTTCCTACTGAAGCCTGATTTTAGCCGCGTATTACTTATGGTCTGAACTTAGATTAAATGTGGCTCTGAGCATGTTTTCCTTCATCTCATCCTCAGAGCTCGTCCTTCAGACTCACCTGGCCTGACTACCTGGGTCCCTCCCTTCCTCTGCTCTTCAGCTGCAGTCCCCATCTCACCCAAGTGCTTCCCACCTCTGAGCAGAAACTTGCAACAGGACGTTCAACCTAACCAGCTTCAGGGAAGGGCCTGGTGCTTGGGTCGGGTCTATGGTCCCCAAAAACCTTGAGGCTGCAATCAACCCTTAGATTGTATGTGCTTTAGGTCAACCCTTCCGTCAACACAATAAGATGGTGTCTTCAGGCACCCTCAATTAACTGCAAGTTAATAGTGTCTATAAAGCCTGCTGCCAGGGGCGATCAGACAGACATCTGCAAAACTACTATAGCTGCAAGTACCTTTATGCTGCAAAACCTGAAAATACACATTATAACGTATTCTATTTAACAGGGCATTTCAGCCTCTACGTCTGTTATGGCTTAGCTAGGGTTTATTTTTTGTCTGTTTGTTTTGGGTTTGGTGTTTGGTTTTGTTTTAATGCAGGCTATATTATCTCTCCAGGGGTAGTTACCTGTGGCATTGCTGCATGGGAACAACTTTTAGTTGCCTGGGAAGACAAGTGGGGTATCCCACAACAGGTACATTAAGGACAATTCATAGACAAGAAGAAGAAAAGCCTTGAAACGACAGATTCTCCCTGCATCAAAGGCAGCAAATGAAGCAATCATTGCTATAGCAGTTACCAAAAGAATTGATCATGTGTTGCTGTGCAGGTGTAAGTGCCTTTTTGTATTATTTTTTTCCCCTCCTGCTTGCTGTTTCTGGTGTCTTTATCAAACCATTTACAGAAATAAGTTCTTTTATATAGACTCCTAAATAAAAGTGCAAATCATATAGGAGCTTAGAGAAAACTTGACAAGGCAGCTCTTGTTAACTTAAATGGATCAATATTTAACAGCCAGTTACTTTGAAACATAGACTCTGTCTAGGCTCTCACCCCACCTCCATATAGGAGATCAATGAGGAATAATTTGCACTATGATGCTTTATAGGAACTCAAAAGAATTCATCAATAAGATGAAAAAGGTTGCAATACAAGTAGACACTACCTAATTCTAATTAATATTAAAAGGATGCTGTCCAGATTTTTAAACCAACAGCACAGTGTAGCTTATGTACTTAAAGATGTAAAACCTCATAAGGACTGTGGTCTCTGTTAATTACAGTCTGTCTGTGAAGGGGAGGGGGAAATTAAGTTGATCCTTTTAGTGATGAATTATTCAAAATGAAAAAAATAAAAACAATCGACTGCAGCATTAGTACCAAGCCGTACACATTAACCTCACGCTACACATGGGTGGTTCTATAGCAACGCACGCGTACTCTTAATTTGACAAATAAATTAAGCCACTGGGGTGCTCTTGCTGACAGGTTACATTTAGAATTAATCAGTGCAGGACTGATTGGGAGATATGTCATTAAGATAGTTGTTACAAATGTAAAACTCTCATTTTCTTCATTAAAAGTTAGACAGAAACAGCACCCAGCATTAGCAATCGTTGCAAGTGCATGCTTATTTGTTCCAAAAGAACTCAATTCCAGTTGTTTTAAAGTCTCTGGGGCCGGTCTTACGTTCTTTTCAGGAAAAGCTTCTGATTAGGCCATCTCAGGATGGGTCTATGGGATGGCAAAAGAAAGTAAAGGAGGGATCAGGATTTCCACATATGCAGTGCAGATGTGATCCAAAGAGTACTCAGATGCTGAGAGTGCTCAACTGAATCAGTAGTATGCATAGTTAACCTAATTTTTATGGTCAAAGTCTATCAAGAGTTACTCAGCAGATATGTTTCTTTAGTGTTACAATCAACAACACAAGTGCTCTTACTATTTGTTTTAAAATGTTGACTGCAATAAACAAAAACATTTACCCATTTGACACTGAGGGCCACACCAAGCTCTTGAAGACAAAAATCTTAAACTAAACATTAGAAATTACCAAAAAAATATCACTGTGAAAAACAAACATATGCTGAGAAAAAAAAAGTGAAGCTCACTTAAAAAAGTCCCACCCTGTGAATCTACCTCCAGGTTGCTTTTTTTTTTCCCCCCCTCCCCTTCTTTTCCCCCCACAGTTCATTCTGGTCCTTCAATAGAGTGTTACCTTTCTCCTCTTCCAGGCTAATTAAAAATCTTTGTATTTCTTTTATACCAGGCAGCACAACCAAGACAGAAAGTTTATCAGTGGAAGAAGAAGATGGGGGAAGCCAGGGGAGAAATCCACACAAACATTAAGGAAATGAAGACCAGGTTCTTAGGAAGGGACCTTTCTGGTCTCCAAAACAGGGCAAGGCTCAGCTGAGGCATTTGTTCCAGCTGGGCTGTTCATAACAGCTGTCCTCGATTTGTATTCTCTAGTAGGAGTTGGCTTTACGCTGCAGCCCTTTCCTTAGTGAGGAATGGCTATAGTCTTGGTCCCTCCGAGGGACTAATTATTTACGTGAGTCTCATAATAACTCCGAGACTCTTAATTCTTCATCCAATCTGCTTAAAAATGGTCAGTTCCTGCAAAAGGATTTAGGGATGAACAGACCAATGTATATGTATAGAGACATGCACCCAGCCGTGCACAGTATGATCATATCTGTATATATCAATATTGGTATTATCTATAACTGTATCTATATCTTTAGCAAACTGAGTTGAAGGATCAACCATGTGTCTGCCAGTATGTATCTCATCTCTTCTCAAGTTGCTAATTCCTGATGGATGATGATATAGATTTATTGTGAGTCTTGCAGTGGGTGATCTTAATTTCAGCCTATTAAGTTGATAATGAACTACTTGTTCTCTGCATGACAAAGTCCAACCCATTTTGACCCCTGGAGGCTAATCAAAGCCTTTAGTCTTACTCAGTTTTACCTTTGGAGTTGTGGAGTGGGTAGGAAAATCAAGCTGCAGGCTCCAAGTTCCATTTAAAAAAAAAGGTACTGATTCAGATTTTAGAGCTAAGTATTTTTTAGCTGTCATCTGTGACAGTTCGAGCACAATGTCCAGCATTTCTGTAAACTCAGTAAACTTGACTGAATAGGGCAGAAGCTGTCGACTGAACAGGAATTTCTTTGTACTGTAAATGTTTATTAGTGTACAGAAAATGAAAGTTAAACTTACGTAGCAATCTGATTTTAGGTCATCTCACATAGTCAGAAATTATGACTTTAAAGGGACTCTGAATAGAAAAATAAATTTTTAAAATAGTAGAGATTACAAGGACTCAGTCACTCCTTTAATTTGTGTCAGCAAAAAAATGAAATTTAGCATATTTTTCTTGCTGGACTTGCAGCCTTTTAAAAAAATATAGGTACAAAAGCAGTTTGTGTATATAAAAGCACTTTATGGTACCGGCTTTACGTTCTCTTTCAGTTTGTTTGATAAGAAGGTAGCACCAGTTCAGGGGAACCTTGAATTGGCTTGTTCTTTTTATAAGGCGTGGGAAGTGGCAGACTAGAATTTTCTCCACTCTCATTCTGTTTTCTTCATGGTTTTGATTTGGTTTTCTCTTCAGATTGATTTTCTCTGGCAGATAGATTTGCCTGGGATCTGATTCTACCCAACTGAGACAACACTCCAATTACCGCTGCATCTAACTATGCTTCTTGCAATTTTTAGTGTATTTACCCTCAAAAATGCTTTTTTTTCCCGTCTTAGAGAGGTAGACAACCAGGACAAGATCCAAAGAAAGCCTCAACACTGACGACTGCCCTCTCACCTCACCCCAGTGGTAGTGAAAGCTCTTTAATTTCAATGTTAAAACTCCCAACGCATCTCAAGTTCTCTGTGGGGGGAGAGTCAGGAGATCTGCCTGGAGAACATGCAGAAGGTTGTGTTTGTCCATCTGCCTCTCACGCCCTGGGCTGATGGGCACCTTTCTGAGGCTGACCTGCAAAAAAACAGCATCAGTTGTTGCATTCCTTCAAAACCTGGCTTGAGTTGAGTGTGTGGTCCCCATCTTTCAGAAATAACCAGCCTCTTAAAGCACTCCACCAGGATTTGGGAGGCCTGGGTTCAACTTTCTTTTATCACAGGCGATTATGGGCACATCTCCTACCTTAAGACTGAAGGTGAAACTGGGATATGTATGGGGTTCCTTTTTGAGGAGGGAGGGCTGGGAAGCAAGAAAGTCTCTCTCATTTGCTTTTGTTACAGCTCCTCCATTGCATTTTGAGTAAAGATCCTCCAGACCCAAAAGCATGGCTCAAGCAGCTGTTGCTTTAGACACTCACAGTAGTTGAGGAGAAGTAGTAGGAGGCTGCTAGCTTGCTTTCTGTCCTCTATAGATGGTAGGTACCAAAGGCTTTAATATGCTTGAAGGTGATGTTGGTGCCTTATGGCTGTTGAATTATCCAACACGGGGTATGTGTGATACATAAGCCTTGCCACTACTGCAGTCTATCCTTTGTAAGGTAGTATTGATCTCTGCTGTATTGCTCAAGGAAAGAATAGAGCTCAGGACTTAATCCTGAATGGAAAAAAGTGATGCATTAAGTGCTTGAACTGTGGAGAGAGTGGGATTTAAGAAACACATCTGTCCGCTGCATCTCTTGTTGGCTGGTGCAGACACCTTCCTACTTGGGTTGTGAAATCCCTTCTGAGACATTTGCTTTCCCTAGGCATTGCATCGGACAGCAAGATGATGCCAGGCCAATTAGAAGTCCAAGAGCCAAGTATTCAATTCCTTCTTGGGCCTAGAGGGACGCTGGGACTAAAAGACTACTCCCATCTCTCAAGAAAGCCTCGGCAAAGCAAGAAATTGGACCTGGGTCAGCATTCACCCCACGAGACCATTTGCTCTGTGAAAAGGAATCAGCGTAGGAGGCAACAGGCACTTTCACAAGACATTGATTTTAGTGAAGAATACATTGACAGAAGGCCACGTTTGTTTGGCACTATATCATCGATAATTAGTAGAAATATACAGAACTTTATCAGGGTATAGCTAACTCCAGTAATACGTGATATTAATCCTTCCTTATGACTCACACAAACACGTGCATGATGACTGTTACAACTACACTTTGTCAGGGAAGTTAAGGCTTCTTTCTGTCCCTGTGCAGCTCTGCTTGGTTTAAATTACATTTATGCCCACTATGTACTAGAATTCTAACTATTATAATTATCTGTTATAGGTTCTTTGTATGCTAAAAAAGTAACAGGAAAGAAAGCAGGAAATGTGTTACATTGCAAATCTCTTTCCTGCTCCATGTGAGTCAGGGTTGTATGACAAAGATAATAACACATTTTGTACTGATTGACTAGTAGTGATATATTACTGAAAACTAGATGAAGCAAGAAGTCTTGTGACATTGCCAAGGACAGTTCCTGATAACGAATAAGAACATGTCTTGAAAAGCAGTTGAAACCAACCCTGCGGTCTGGACAAAGACCAAAGAAGAACTGAGTCTGCGCAGGGACAAAAGGTTACTTGCGGTGATGAAGAGGAATCATCAGCCTTCATCCTCACGACCCTCAGCGACCACCACCAGGAGGCACTGCGCAAGCGCAGTTGGGAGGAGTTCATGAAAATAAGTTTTTAGAGCTAATTTTAATACGAAGCGGGGACAGGCCATGTATATGTGTAGGCGTATTGGGAAATCTTATGATTATGTGATCAAGTACTATATATATTTGATAAAACCGTTGCACTGGGCGTGCACGATTGTCGTGGGGCAACCCCCCGTGCTTCCCGGCACTGAATAGACATACCCACTATACAACTTTCTCGGTTGTGGAGTCTCATTCCGCACATCACATGTGTTACGAGTTAGCATATAATGTACTTTTTTCTTACTTAGGCTATGGCAGGGCCTTTTTGCAGTGCTTCATTATCCATTATCCACAAAGAGGCATGGTCCCATCAGTCTTGTGATGAGATGCCACCAAATAATGTTATTATGCCAAGAAGCAATCTAGGGAGAAGCTATTATGTGGTTTTCTACAAAAGCAGATTCTAGTTGTATTAGCTTGCATTATATAGTAGAAATTGAACTTACGTAGCAGAAATTGAACTTACATAGTAGAAATTGAACTTAGTGAAACCTGCACACTGCCCATTTTTCAGCCTAAAGGTAGGATGTTAAACTTCCCTCAGAGAAAGAAGAGCTAATAGTCCAAGACCTTGTGGTACACAGTTGTCCTGGTTTCAGCTGGCATAGAGTTAATTATTTAAGTTAATAATTTAATCTAATGAAGTTCAACAAGGGCAAGTGCAGGGTCCTGCGCCTGGGGAGTAACAACCCCAGGCATCGGTACTGGTTAGGGGCTGACCTGCTGGAGAGCAGCTCTGTGGAAAGGGACCTGGGTGTCCTGGTGGACAACAGGATGACCATGAGCCAGCAGTGTGCCCTGGTGGCCAAGAAAGCCAATGGCATCCTGGGGTGCATCAAGAAGAGTGAGGCCAGCAGGTCGAGGGAGGTCATCCTCCCCCTCTACTCTGCCCTGGTGAGGCCGCATCTGGAATACTGCATCCAGTTCTGGGCTCCCCAGTTCAGGAAGGACAGGGAACTGCTGGAGAGGGTCCAGCGAAGGGCTACAAAGATGATTAGGGGATTGGAACATCTTTCATATGAGGAAAGGCTGAGGGATTTGGGTCTTTTTAGTCTGGAGAAAAGAAAACTGAGGGGGGATCTTATCAATACTTATAAATACTTAAAGGGAGGGTACCAGGTAGATGGGAACAGTCTTTTTTTTCAGTACTGCCCAGTGATAGAACAAGAGGTAATGGACACAAACTTGAGCATATTAAGTTCCATCTAAACTTGAGGAGGAACTTCTTTACTTTGATGGTGGCAGAGCACTGGCACAGGCTGCCCAGAGAGGCTGTGGAGTCTCCCACTCTGGAGACATTCAAAACCCGCCTGGACGCCATCCTGTGCAACCTGCTGTAGGTGACCCTGCTCTGGCAGGGGGGGCAGACTAGATGATCTCCAGAAGTCCCTTCCAACCCTGACCATTCTGTGGTTCTGTGACTATTCTGTATTTTTTTTTCTCATGGTTGCTGTGGTCCTAGCTGCCAGCTGGGGTTAAACTGTGACAACAGTCAGCATGTCACTTGAAGACAGTGGAAAGAGTCATGCAGTTATGGTAAAAAGGCTTATACAAAAGCTGTGCTGAAGTCTATTTCTCACCCAAATTTGGGAGCAAAAGCCAGCAGGAATGGAAAGAGCCCTGCTATCCCTGCACATAGTTGCCAGTGCCTTTACAAGCTGTTTATTTACAAGAACAGCTATAGCCCTGTGTAGCTATTGCATGTGTAAATCTTATCATATACAAATGGCAGTTTACCTGATTTGGCTGCACAGTGGTGAGCCTCCTTGTGCATAAATATGCATTAGGGCCAGGCTTCAGATTAGAGAAATCTGATCCTGTGAGGTCTTACTGCTCTCTGCAAAATTGAAAACTTTTGTTGCCTAGATGTTGCTTTGAAGTATTTTGACTGAAATTTTGCCTGTGGGTTTACATGGGAATAAAACAAGAGGAAAATTTGCCTTCTTGGAATGTTCTTACTGGGGTCTTTGCTACCATTTCAGTCATATTACAAGGAATTGCTGTGATAATTTGTTCTGAGCATTTAGAAAGCGCAGTGAAATTTCAACAGAGGATTTTGTAATGTCCACCCAACATCAGCAAGTGTTCAGATTTGAAGGCAGTTTTTTAAAGTAATGCACTGGGAACAGATTAATTTGAGTTAGGACAGGAAAATATCCCGTCAACAGGTGTTCAAACGTGAGTATTCACTTTCAAGTTATTCAGCTAGAGAGAAAAAAGAGAAGGGGAAGGGAACATGGATGGGGAAGGGGATAGGAAAGGGAAAGAACATTTGGAGCCTTTTTGCCAGTTTGGGATTGAGATGTGGTTTACCTGTGGTAAACCAGGTTGCATTCTTAAAGATGAAGCACACTCAGCAGTTATGAGAAAAAAACCAACCCCGCCTCATGTCTCTTTCATGGGACTTTGCTGGTTAACAGCACCATTGATTTTACTGTGATTATTCTGTTCAGTCTCGTGTTTTGATCTCTGATTTAAAACTATGTTCCATGGGAGGATCCTACCAGTGTCCTGTATTATCTACGGTTATAACTACTTGCAGCTTGTGCTCAGTGGAGTGCCTCAGTGTTTGTTACGATAAATATCAGGCCACTGACCGTAACATCTCTGTGTGTTGAAATTCTTACCTTCACCAGAATGACATTTAGAAAGGTGTAGCTTTGGGCTCATAAGAAAGGGAGTGAGAAAATGAATGCAGCTTCTGGAAATAGCAATGCTGGAGAAACCTCTCTGGCTTCTTTCAGAAATATCACTGTTCCAGTATAATTCATGGCCAGCCATCATATAGCAAAACTGCGGGGTACACTTAGTTTTAACAAATGTTTATACCCCTATCTGCCTACCATCATTAAGCTTATGTTTAAAAGTTTTGGCAACTCTCAGGTCTGTTTTGGAACCATGCATGAGCCCATCATAAAGATTGTTTGAGGATGAGTCAGCTCAAGACATCAGCCCACCATGCCTGGAGGCAGGAGAGAGTGTAGAGAGGGGAGAGGATTGCTGAAGACTTTATAAAATATGAAAGACCATACCCTATAGGCTCCATATAGGAGCGATATGCATCTAGGCATTGTGGTCACATCACTTAGTATGGTCATAACACTGCATGGAGCTCTGAGAAAGCCTAAGGACATACAGGATTAAAATCTGATACCTTTAAGGGTCTGTGATGGCTTTGTATTTATTTTAGTTTTTTTTAATGTAAACCCCATACTCTTCCTAAATGAACTCCCATGACGTCAGTAAGCATAAGGTCTTCTGGAGAATCCTGCTTGGCTGTGGTGGTGTGGACAGACTGTCGTAGCTCTGAGGTTGCTAAGGGACCGCAACTATCCCTGAAGAACTGTAGGAACAGAAAAGGAAAAGTAGAGGGAAAGACACACCCACTCACAGACAGACATCTGGAGAAGGGAAAGAGAGGCACATTTGTGACCTCAGACTTCCCCAAGAAACTTGAAGGAGCTGCAGGAGGAGAAGGTTATTCTCCAGAAGAGTTGGCAGAGCAAAGGAGGCAGAATGAAGGAATTCACTGGCTCAAATGACTCTGGCATTGGTCACAGCTCTGGATGCCGCTGGTTAGATCTCATCATAAGCTTGTATGAAAAGAAGGCCCACTGGCCATGCAGAAAGACCCTGTGTACAAGCTGTGCAGGACAGTGGAAGGTGTTATTGCAGAGGAAGAAGGGGCCAGGACTGAAATTCAACGTGAAATTGCTGTCTCATGAAACCCACCCTCTCCTTTGGATTTGGGATTATGATGGCCAAGGAGCACTGCAGTTTGACACTCTGTCCTCCAACACTATACCTCAACCCCTTCTCTGACACGTGGATTTGTAGTGCACGCTGTCTTAGTCTTCAAAATCACCTTCATAAGGGGACACAGATAGGAAATGGCCACCAAGGTAACAGCTCGTGTAGTTGCAGGGCTATATAATCAAAAGTAACACAACAGCAGTAAGTCAAAATACTTCATCACAGTGAACCTGTCTCTCCCTAGGAAGTCCTCTGGATGATACTAACCTTGAAGTTGACATTAGATTTACAGCTCAATTCCCTTGGGTAATGATGCTGATTACATCCATACTAAAAGAGCAAAGTAAGTTCACTTCCTTCCCCTCTGTAGCGAGACTTCACTCATGACTGTCACAAGAAAAGCCTATGACAGGTCCCTGAATTGCTTTAGACATTCGGCAGCTGCAGAGCTCTTTCTAAAGGTAAGAAATCTCTCCACTGCTCCAGAGCAGCTGACAGCTGAAGAAAGATGGTTAGCTAAACTCTTTGTTGTAGCCACTCCATACACCAAGATAAGTAGAGTGATTAAACTGATTTATAGTGCTTGGATACCCAACTGCTTTTCTCCCCAAAATAAGATCTGCAGAGCCAGTACTCAATTGCTTAATGAAATGAACAACCAACCTTCTATTGACAGCAATATTACTGAAATGTAGGCAGAGGGATCCCAAATTGTCCATTTAAGGCACATTCACCTTTCACATGTGGCTTGAGTAAAAAATCCTGGGGCTCAGACTGACTGAATTTGCTGGGACAGGTATTCAGTATGGGACTCATCTGCCTATCAGTAGGTAGCTACAGTGGAGCTGCCTACCTCTGGGTTACACTACAGGCTCCTTTGCAGTCAATGTAGGTCTCATCTATCACTCAATGGACTCTAAGGCACTATAATCTCACTGTAGAATAGACATCTAAAATATATCAGATGAATTATCTCTGAAAATGTGTGTTTACCCACACTTATCTAAAACTGCACTTGCAGCTAAGGTTGCCCGAGAACCAAGAAAACTAGGCACGTAGTAAATCCACTTAAATGATTAGCAAAAGCCACAAGTACCTTATCCATGCTGTTAGGCAAAGTCCCTGCCCTGCTCTAAGCTCTTCCACTAATTGCTATGTTAACAAGTTGCACACTTAAATCAGAGGGTCAGTGGTCACCAGGCCAGTCATGATGAAGGAAAGGGGCAGGGAGGAGAGCTTTTCACACCACTTTTGTTGGCTATCACTAAAGTATTTATTCCCAAGGCCTTTTGATAACCAGAGGTAGGGAGGCTGCTGATAATTTTCGATGACGTACTAGCATTTGAATTAAAACTGCAGAGCTCTTGGGTTCTTGGTGTTTCAGCAGGCATTTGACCACCAGCAAGGCTGGGAACAAGTACTGCTGGTAAATACACTTGACAGGGAGCATTCATAATCAACACAGCTCAGCACAACCTTTACAGGCACATACCTGAACGAGATTGCCTGAAGCAATCCTGTTCAAGTACATTTACACTGCATATAAATCTGACGCGAGATCTCACCTCCTTGCAATGATCCTTAAGAGGCAGTGAGTTCTAGGGGCTACTCAAGGCAGTTCATGAACAGTAACCAGATTAGGACTTAGACTAAAGGCTATGATACAGGCTTAGCGTGTGCCTGGGGCTATGAACGGACCACCATATCTACTATAAATGTATTATTTATCATATGTAATAAAGGCAGGTCAGGCATTAATCCCTGGTCTCCAGTCCCCGTGGCAGGGACTGGGTTGTGTGCACCCTGGTTGGGGCTAGCTGCTATTAGAGAAGACCATATGTAGGACCTGGCTCTGGGCTGTTGGCATACTGTTTTCGGGAAGGAAGCAAACAAGGAAGGCTTGTCCATCCAGCTTTCAGGGCACCATCTCTGGAGAGTACATCCCTAGAACCATGCCAAAGGTTGTGTCGGACAGAGTTAGGGAGGCCCATGATATAGCCAAGGAGCCAGCTAATGACCAAATGGAGTGGAAAATCAGAGGTCCACTGCTTGCACCCCTTCTGTGAACCTTATATTTAGCAGTAAACGTGAACTCTGAGTGGCCATAGTTAGACTTTCAGCATACCTGTATAAACCTAATCTGGGAGGTTGCTAGATTGAGTAATTCCAGTGAGTCACTCAGGAATACGTGCTATTTTAAGTATGTGTATAAGTATCTTGTCCTATTGAGTCTTTACGTCTTATTCTGAGAAAAATAACTGTAGTGACTGAGATAACACAGCATATCGGTGTTAATCCACAGTACTTCTCCTCACATGCTTTGGCTCTTGGTATTTTAGGAGAGCCAGACAGCTTTCTTCGGGAACAGCAATGCAGCCAACTATTACCATATGCTGTGTGGGTTCCCTCTTTCCGCTCCTCAAAGGAACTGACAGCCTGGCCTGGCCAGAAAAACAAAACAGTGTACTTTACACACACAAAAAGAGGTTTTGAAGGTTTTGGTCAGGATCAGAATAATAAAATGAGATCTTACATAGGAAAATTCATCAGAGAAACCTCAGTATAGCTCAAAACCTGGGACATTGGTTACCCATCTTCCCACTTGAGTTAAAGTACCATTCTTCCTTGGTTTCTCCTCTGGCTGTGAAGGAGCTTTGGCCATTGGGATATTGGCCTTTCCAAACAAAGATATATGTTTTATCCCTTTTGTCTAAGAGTCATCCTTTCTGCACAGGAGACATGGTTTTGATTAGCCATTTTCTAATGAAAAATCTTTTTTTTTTCCCTGGTATTCTTTGAGGCTGAACATTTAAATTATGGTAGCTGACTCGTGCACTCTCCTCTTTCCTTTAAAAAAGGCAGTCAGCTCCCACTTACAGATTCTCAGATCACCCCAGACTTGATCCCACCACCCGTGTGCAAACATTCACGCAGTGATGTCAGTGGGAGTTGTACATGTGGAGAGGGGAAAAGCTGTACCTTCTTAATATCTGTATTGTTAATGTAAGGATTACTGTTCTGGGTTTCACGTAATGTCTTAATTCCTTTTAACTACATCATCTGCTCTCCCAGAGGATATCATTTGGTTAGCTACTTAGCTGACATCAAAGGTGTTCTTCTACAGAAGTTTACAATGCCAACACTTAACTGAATTCCTGCCCTCCTGAAAAATGCATGTGTAAGATAATGTACTGCTGAGTGCAGTTGACTCTCGGCTACCTGGGCTATGCATTATCCATGCCAAAGCTTCAGAGCTGGCTCGGTTCTAACTGTGCTGTTTGAGGAAGCACATGGAGATACAGCTGTATTATTTCCAGGGCCAGAAATAAAGCCATTCATTTTGGGGCTGTGCCAACTTGAATTAAAAACCTGGTGGGAATAAAAGTTACTTTATCTAGAGCTGGCACAGGTACCCCTCCTGTGTATTGCTTGGACCAAGGTCTAGACTCCCACCATATGGTTCCACATTCAATCAGCTCAGATTGAGCTGGGATCATTAGTTCCAACCAAGATGGCTCAAGACAAATGCACCTTCCTAATTCCTGCTAGGAATCACAATCAAGATAACAATCCCTCTGCCAGAATCATCTTCAAGATAACTGTGCAAGACACTGAGGCTATGACTGGTCTCAGGACAGCCAGGCTGTCAACTGGAGCTGGCTGGAGTGCACTGACTCCTATGACCATGGGGAGTGAGGGACAGGAGAGAAGAATGCTTTTTGCCATATGGTGCCATGCAGTCAGGATGTGGGACTGAGAGTGGGAAAGTGCTCTGGAATCCCTTGGTACAGTCATAACCTGAACATCTTTACAGAAGTGAGCCTGAGTCCCAAACTGCTGGGTTTGGATCAGAAAAGTCCTTCTGAATCCAAACAGGCTCTGCCTTGTTAGCTCAGTTACAAGATTTGAATTGGTCCCACGCATTTGCACTGTGCCTTGGCTTGTAAGTGATTCCTCCAGGAACACAAAGCATGAAGAGCACAGTGCAGTGAAAATCTAGTGACTACACAGGAGCCTGCTTGGGCCTGGGGTCAGCAGGGAACAAAACTAGTAAGTTTGAATGACCCCATCCATGCCAGTGTACTGGTGCTACCTGGGATTTGCTGTTATCCAGAGTGTTCCAAGGTACTAACACCCCAGATGACAGAGTGGTGACTATGCTGCTATAGTCACATGCCAGTTAGTGAGACATAATAGTTATAACCACACAAATCTCCACTGTTAATGACAGATATGGTCTGAGTAACTAGATGTTTCTTCAACTTCACGCTTAGCAATTCATGTAATAGATATGCTATAGCAGGCTATGTGTAATCTGATAGATTAGAAATTTGCTTTTTGTGATAAATATAGTACCCATTTTACTCCTTCTACCATCTAGATCAAGCTGTTTAGGAAAATGAATACATTTAAAGTCTTTAAAAGTAAATTTACAGTGGACTTTTTGCTTACTGCATTTTTCTAAATACATTTTACTAGAGCCACTTTAGTACAGTGAGGTGCATCACAGAGTGAAGTTCATTGTAAATATAATGTATTAATTAATTTTCTACTAAAAATGTGTTCAGTAACAGATCTTCACCCACATACTAACAACACCGAAGCAAATTGGCCTTGTTCAGTCAAAATGTACGTATCCGCTTGATGTATGCAGGACATGTTGAAGGGAATAATTTAAGTAGAGTGACTTCTGGTTTGGAGAAAAGGCAAGGTCTAGGGAAAACAGACATCTAATTTTCTTATGAAGTTACAGCTGAGCTGCCTGAGGTTTCTCATGCAATTTTGCCATCATGAAGCTGCATTAGAATCTGTTTTTCCAGGCAGTTTTCCTACAGCTCCCATGAAGTTGATTTATGACCCATCCACTTCTACGTGTTACAGTGGCAATATTAGCCAACCTTCTTCAGTACATATCCACTCTCACACTTTCTTAGTTAGAATAAATTTATTTACTCTATACTCTTACCTGGAGTGTGTCTATATTCACACTTTATTCCCCTTATCATATACAGCTTAGAGGAGGAAGTTAAAGGAATATTTCTTAGGCAGTTTCCTTTACTTAGATATTAAAGTAATATTGCCCACTTTCCTTACAGAAAAAAAAATATAAAAATCCTTCTTTTCAGGAGTGAAGGTCCAGGGTCCCCACTTTTGCCTCTCCCCAAATTAAAGACACTTACCTGAAGCACCCTAAGCTATAAAACTAATAGGCCAACGATCCTGCTGTGCTTAGTAGAGCAGTAAGATCTAATGACTCCTGCACCAGCCATAGAAATGGTTGAACTCCCAGCACATCTAAATGCCCAAATTAGATGAGATTAATTCAGGCTGAGGTGCAGATGTGGTACAACACTTCTCGCTCACACCTGCAGCAGCTGGTAGGTTGATTTGTGTGCTGTCTCCCTCCTGCAGGCATGTGGACCCTGTCTAACGAGGAGCACTGCTGCCTGCCCCTGCCCCGTGCCCTGCCAGGGCAGCGCTTGGCTGAGCAGGTAACAGGGAGTGTGTCCTTCATGGGGGGATGATGGAAGAAAGAGGAAAGGATGCCATCCCTTCTTCTCCCTCCTCCTATGCAGCTGATGATGATGGAGAGAGAGGAATGGATTCTCCTTTTTCCTTCCCATGGGAAACTAATTCTTGGTCTTTGGAATTAGACACCTGGGCGAGATGTCAGTTGTACGTGGCTCGTCCCTTCACGGGGACTAATCATGGAGTGAGCACTAGAATTGCAGTTCCAGTGTGGCCAACTCAAAATACAATTTAAGAAGGGAAGTCAAGTGACATCATATAAATGGAAACTGTAAGCCACAGAAGTTAAAATGTCCATAATCTACATTTTGAACCCGGCAGAAAAGAACTGTAGGGATGTTCTAAACATGAAATATTTTGTCCAAAGCTGTAGAAAGGAGGCTATTTGTCTCACAGTGGTTTTTTTTCCTGCATTGTGTGTTAGCTACCCTCACTTTTGAGAGCTCACTGCTTTCTGTGTGGTACCTGAAACATCCTGCATCGCTTTCAGATGCATTAATTGTGAAGCTGGTGAAAAAAAATAAATAGTGAGTGACAGACAAGAGTGGCAAAAAAAAAAAAAAAAGCCAGGGGTTTGCACAGAGAGGGGAGAGAACAAGCAATACAAGGCAAGGTGTAGATAGACATACCTCAATGATTTCTTTCTGATTCTGTTGATGCCTGATAATTGACAGAGCTCCACTCTCAAGAGTAAACAGGGAAAAGAGGAGGGAGAGAGTGTGAAATAAAATTGGACAGAGAAGGCTCAGTTGCTATTCATTTCAATAATTTTCATCTCCCAGCGTTAAGCTTTTGTATCTTTGCTATTCTAGTGGTGATAGATGGAGAGGTAAAAACACGGAAACCTAAGATTTATCATCACATATCTTCCTAACAAAAGACAGGCAAAATCACAACTTTCTTAATAAGACAGGATGATAACAGGGATAAGTGGTTTCCAAGGACACTGCCTTCGGAAGGAGGCAGGCTTTGCAGTGCCAGCTTGGCAAAGAGTTCTAGGAAGAGCAGCAGCTCTTTTCACACTCCCTCTGGTCAGCAGCGCTGCACGTATTTGCTGGTCTTCATGGAGGGGTGGTCTTGCTGGTGCTTGGGAAGCTGATCCCAGCGTGGATCATGCCTCTGTCTCCCACTGCTGGAAAATAGGCAGTTACACTCCCAGGGGCCTGAAGACAGTGGGCTGTGGGGCGGTCCCTTGAGATTTGTAGCCCTATGCTACCCATATCAAAAGGAGCGAGTTATTTTCACCGGTGACTGAGCCAACTACTCTTAGGCATGTGGGTTAATTATTGTGAATGGAGGGAAGGGTTAATTATGAGCCTACACATCCTCTTGTTTGAAACTCTGGTTGTGCTTGAGAAAAAAAGCTGAATGCAATCTATCTTGGGACATGGAAACGTCCTGATTCAACTACACATTTAAGCACATACATAATTTTTCAGCAAATGTCGCATAAGCAGTTGTTTAGGCAGTGTTGAATTAAGGCCAAGTTTCCCCCTTGACGCTAGATTGTGATTTTAATTTTTTTTTCTGTTACAACCCAGTGGAAAAGAGCAAGACAACATTTTTGCTAATAACCATATTAGAGGATCTGAGAACTGAAAATTCCTCTTTGATTTTCTAGTAGGACTAAGAAGGCAAAAAATTACAACAGTGCTCTTTATCTCCTCTAAAGTTGTTTGATTTCTGTGAGGTATGCCTTCTTCTTTCAGAAAATCAGAAGATGCTTTTTGAGGAATGGACAGTATTCAAAGGGTTAGATAGTAAATTCCTACATTGCCAAGATGCATCTTATTTCAGTGTTGCATCTTCTTAAAGTAAGTGGAGATGAAGCAAAGACAAAGTCTTGGCTAAGTTGTGTTGACAGTACCACTAACTCAATGTAGAAGATGACCTTAATGTTAGAGGATTTATGCTCTTTAGAAAAAGAAAGAAATCATATTGGAAGTGGACTCAAGTAATCACTGTTCAAACTGGGATGAAATTCTTCTCTGATACCCTTTTCTTTTGACAGCTTAAGCTGAAACCCCTGTTCAGGGTCATGCCATTACCTGGTCAAACATGACTGCATGGAGAACATACTGCCCTTCCAAGTTAATGCCCTGTTTCCTAAAAATGCAATAGGTGGCTGAATATTATACAAAGTGACCATCTGTCTAATTGCAGCTTAATAATAAGGCCTGGTCGTACAGTTGGGGCAACTCATGCATCCCTACAGCCCTAATGAAACCAGGTACAAGATCAGCTTCATGAACTCACAGGACCTTAGATACTAAATGGATCATTAGATCCCTTATTTTGAACTCTTTGGTGTCCCTCACCATTCTGGTTCACAAATACATACTGTCGTTTAGCCCAGAAGTTTATGTTTGATTATAACATTTATTCCAGAAAGCTGTGCTGGCTTTAAGGACAAACAAATGGAAAATCCATCATTTCCTTTGGGAGTTTTTTTCCAGCAGTTACACTGTCACTCTAATACAAAACACGTTCTTCTTTTAAATCTACCTTTGTTTTCACTTCCAGACACTGGTTCTTGTTTTTCCTTTCTAGGTTAAAGAGCCCTTTCAGAAGCAGGACTTGTCCTGATCATCGGTAGTCCCATAACAACAATCCAGGTTGATTCTATTCTCTTCTATTAGCTGGACAGGCGAACCTAAGTGTCCTGGTTTAGCACACTTTCTTTAACACTAAAATGTTTTTTTGTAGCTTTTATCTGCAAACCTTTTCAAATTAACAGAGTGTGAAATATGGATCAAGATCTATCAGGAAAAAACTCAGCAGATGGAGATTTCCTATTTGGTGTCTGTCATAATCTTTTCTCCTTCTTTTCCTCTTCAGGAAATACTGCTTTAGTGGAGAAAACGAAATTTATCCAGAAAATTCCGATATTGTCTCATGTGTAACACATCAACTGTACTACAGCACAGGCACATAGACTCTGATATGTGTTGAACATATTGCACCTACTGCACAATGTACAAGCTGTACATTTTTTCAGCATTGCTTGGATGGAAACATGGACCCTTGGATATGTGGCAATTAGTTCGCTGTTGCATGATTTAGCTGTAGCTGAAGCTCCTGCTTCTCCATTTAGAGTGGGACCACCTCAGACCTTTGAAATTCAGCAGACACATAGGTGTCTGCAATCTGTATGTCCATGTGTTGTGAGTCATATGGTTCATCCCTTCACAGTTTAGATGAAAGTCATTCTTGCTACTGGAAAGAAGTTGAATTCACTGTTTTCAGTCCTAACTTTCTAGAAATTCAAAGTTTAGTCCCTCAGCTTCTTTACCGGAGGAAGAGTTTTATTGAGTTGTCTGAAAAGGAAGAGAATGAAACTTGATGTTGCAAGTTTATGGCCTGCAAGTGCTTTATTCAGAAGAGCTTCAGCAACGGCATCACAGGAGAAACACATTGCTCCTACACAGGTGCTTAAAGATTATCTACAATTTAGGCTCCCTGTATAGACTCTGTGTGAACAGCTAAATGAAAGCCTTTTGTCTTCAATATGTAAGAAGTAAGACTACCTGACCCAGTAGTCTGTAGCAACTTTAAGAAGCAAGTAGTAAGTCTTGAAAGGACTGAATTTCAACTCAAGGGACTGTTGCATTAAAAATGCTTCTGACTTCAAAGAAGGTTTAAGATAAGTACTTCATAACTGATTTTATAATCTTACCAGTTCCTGCTGCTCCATTGTTACACAGGTTTTATATTCAGAGTCCTCAGCACAGCATGGCCCTGCACCAGTAGAGACCTTTAGACGTAGTCTTATTGTAGACTGTATACTAGATAATAAAAGTTACTTCCATACAGCCTGCTAAGCAGCCCAGGTACATACACTAAGTAAACAGTAAAGTTTTCCTGTCATTCATTAGTTTATCTGAGCTATTACCTACAGAGGTTCCACATCTTCTGAAGATTTACTAAGCAAAACCTACATTTTTCGGATAATAATTTACTTGTTATGAAGCACTTAACTGTTTTATCTTAGTGGGCCATAACTATTTTAGGAGGCAGTCAGTAATTTTGTGGTTCAGCAGTGTTTAGGTGTACACACCCTTGATTTCTAATACATGGATTTTGCAGTGCAAAGGAAAACCACTAAAGGGGCCAGTGAACTGGTGAAAGTTCTGAGATCACAGAATACTATTTCTTGCCTCGTTCTACCAAAAATATCCCTCCTGGGGATCTCAAGCTTAAACTTTTTCTGAAGAAAAAAAAACAAAAGAGACTAAATTAACTCAATTGTGAAATACTACTGAGGCAGCGGGAATTCAGCTGCTAGAGCAGGCTCTGTTAAACCATGTAACCTGTTTTGTTATCTTTTGAAGACAAGCAGCGTATAATCCATGGGTTTAGAGTTAGGATTTGAAACAAGATCTGCAGATAAGGAAAGCTACAGATGTAAAAACAGCATAATTGGTTCATACACACCTTCGGCTCCCCGGTCCCGATTCCAATTAAGAACTCTGAACTCAATACAGCTTCTTATTGGTATGGTTTAGTTAATCAGCTGAATGACACTATTTGAAATCAAACTGCATTAGACCCTGGGAATCCATCACTGCCTTGGTCAAGTCCTTAAAACAGAATGTTTGCTCCACAGAACACAATTGAACCGTCAACCTGCTCACCTTTATTTCTGCTCTCTGGTCCCCCATTTTAAAGCCCTCTGGCATTCAAGCAGCAGGATTTTCTTCCAGGTGTTTCAGAAGCTCCAGCTGGATCTGTCTGAAGGAAAAATTACCTGTCACCTGAACCCTCACGTGGCTTTACCTGTTCATTTGTTACCTTCTTGCTCTCTTTAATCAAGTCACAGACCCCACATATGTACAGATACCAATGTTACTTTTCATGAGTAATGTCTGATTTTCCGTCCACGCACAGTGGCCCATGAGAGGGAAGGGACCCTTGTTGCTATTTCACTTGAGCAGAACTTCTACACACTGCAGTGGATTATCTTCTGTCCAGGAGTGCTGGGATGGAGCAGAGATTTGGGGTGAACCACTCAACAATTTCATTGATTAAGAGTTTCTCTCAGAGATCTTTGAATTCAGTCGACAGATTAGTACATTCTGTTAAATCTGTCTATGTTATGCAGTCCTTGTAAAGTCACTGTGCTTAGAGAATTAGCTAATCAGTCCCCTGTCTGAGCAACAGAGCACTCAATCCCCAATCTGCTGACACCATTTTACCCTTTAGCTTTTAGTTTCATCTGAAAAGGTAAAAGGCTGGCATGCAGCTTAGAGAGTGTTTAAATTGTTTAAATATAACATACTAAAAACAGATAAAAAGCACATTATTTTTAAATAAATAAATAAATAAATAATAGAAGGAATGCCAGCATGGTTAGAGAACAAGGTGAAGAAAGCTATTAGAAAAAAAACTTTTAGGTAGCTGAGGTTGTGCCCAAAAGAAAAAAAAAAAATCATAGTCTATCAGAATAAATACACAAGCGGAATGCAAACCAAAACCCACACTGAATAATAACTGAATGTTCGTTTTGTTTAAGTCTTTGAATAATCTTTCTGGACACATCATTTGCAAGAAGCTTGGAGTGCCGAAAGATGATCAAGGTGTAACAAGAGCTCTTAGAAAAAATAAGGCCAAATAAGACCGCTGACCTAGTGAAGTATAACAAAAGGCGTAGACTAGATGGTGTTCACCAAAAACTAACGGTACTGAAGTATAAAATAGGTGAGCTACTAGGTAATACCTAGTCTTTTGTCTAAAACTGTCTTAATACCAGAGGAGTAGATGGCCATATGATGATGAAATACAATGCTGATTTAAAAGATGGTGGCAGAAGAATCAGGGAATTTTAGCTTTGGGGAAGGGTGACATTCATATAGGCAAATTGGCAGAAGCTGTAGTGTAGAACAAAAGTAACAGGCACATGGATGGAAACAGGGATACATTTCCTAGTCAAGATTTCTGTAGAAAAAAGGTCACGCTGCACAAGTCTGTTAGGGTACTTTGAAGGAATCTTGTCTGTGGACAAAGGACTCTAGTCAGATGATAGATTTCCTTATACTTTCTAAAGGCTTTCGAGAAACTGTTTTACCAGAAATTCTTAAAGAAGTTAGTTGTTTTCATACATAAATGAGAAGGTCTTTGCATGGATGAGCAGTTAGCTGAAAGGTAGGAGCAAAAGGGCAGGAACGTGTGGGAGTGTCACCTGTGCCGTCCTACAGATGGTTCCAGCACATGCACTATTCAAATTTGCATAGAGGATGGGGTGAAGAGTTTTTTCAGTGAGGTGGGGAAGCTTGCTGATATTTTATTATTCAGAGTAGTAAAAGACAAGCTAACTGCGAAGAATTACAGAAGAATTACAGTATTAAGTGATTACGTGATAAAATGGCAGATAAATTTTAACACCTAAGTGTGAAGCGATGCACTTCATTTATAAAATGCAAAAAAAACCCCAAACCCCACAATCTTGACTTTGCATACATGATTATGGGCTCTGGGCTAGTTATTACCACTCAAGAAAAACATCTTAAGGTTAGAAAAGTCACTTTGATACACCTATTAGCTGGATGCTCACTAGCAATCAAAAAAAAAAAAACAACCCAAACCACAGGCAAAAGAATAAAGAACAGAAAAGAAAGCATTATTTTGCCATTATATGAATCTATTAAATGATCCCACATCTGAAGTAATGTTTATGACTTTAATCCCTTGTCTTGAAAAGGATATAGACAATTGGAGAATGCTCAGAGGAGGTTGCAAGAGCGAATAGAGGTATGAAATTATTTCCATACTAGAAGTGACTAGACTGAGTGAAACCACTGAGCAGAGATGCAAGTTGTGAATGTCACGGTGGAGATGGCAAGGTGACGACTGCACATAGGTCTGATAATACAGGAATGAGAGGTCATCAAGAGATGATGTGAGGTGGCAAGTTTAAAAAAAAAACACAACAGGGTGGGTACTTTTTGCATAATGAATATTTAAGCTGTGGGAGTTTTGTCAGAGGTATAGGTGTTTTAAATGCTAAAAGCTTGCATAGAATTAAAGAAATGGTTGTACAAGTTCAGGGGAGAAAAATCTATGAAGTGCTGTTACACAGGTGCCACCCCAATTCTAAGGTTTCCCTAGACCAGGCGTGGTGGGAGGCTGGGTGAGGCTGGCAGCTTGGTGGGAGCAAGGGTGAGCCCCGCCAGCCTGAAGAGGTCTGAGCTGCTCCCAGTAACACTCCTTTGCTCTGGCTGGGGGTCTTTAACATTAATGAAAATCAGGCCCTTTGTATTCAAAATGAGGATGAAGTTGCTGCATGATTAAAATATTCTAATGGCAGGAAGTCCAGAGGGAATTTGCAGCTTCCTCCATAGCTGATTTTCAAATACAAACACTTTAAAACGCAGTAATGTATCTGTATAATGCACAGCTGATTTACAGCCTAAATGACAAACATCTTGGGGTTTTAAAAATAATCTCTTCTATTTCAATTTTCTCTGTATCCCTCAGAAAATGTATGCACCACAGCCTGAGAGACGGTACTAGCCCTGCTGAAGGATATTCTGATGAAACAGCCACTGCAAATAAGTGTATTACTACAGCAAGTAAAATAACGTGAATACAGCGAGGTGCAAAATGGCACACTCAGCATTACCATATATATTTACCCAGGCTAGAGCTCAGTGTAAATAATATATAAGGAATGACTCTTTACTGTATCCTAAGGGAGGAACAGTGGTTACAACAGATCATCTTAATAGGACATAGTGTCTAGCAGGCCCCAGAAAATTCCTGCTGTAAAACTTCTGCTGTACTGTAAAGATGTGCTTGCTTATGACCTAACTTTTACAAATGTTTGGGTCACCCATAAAATGTCTTTTCTGCAATATTTATTTACAAATAACTCATCTGAATTTACATGGAATTGCAAAATGCACAGAAAGCTGTTCAACACCAAAGCTCTCCCATGGAAATCTGTCCCTCAGCCACCGTCCTGTTTGGTTTTTGTGTATGGAGAATTGAGGTGACCGTGATGCATCTGGGATGCCAAGAAGCACAATGGAAAGGTGACAAAGAAAGCTGATTACAGGACTGAACACATGGGTGATTACTGGGACCATGGAGGGAGGAATAGGGTCCGTGCCACTTACTGAACAGAAGTGATCACAGGAAGATCTATAAAAAAAACAGAATAAAAACCACAGATACAAGGATAGTTAGAAAAGAGTTGTTACTGTAGGAGAGTATAGGCCATAAAGTGTCGAAAAGACTGAGAAATAGCATCAGAAGCAGCCTAAGCATCAAGGAGGACAAGGACGGAATAGAGACCTAGAGATGTGGCCAGAAATAAAAATTGTCAGTCAGTGTTCAGGGAGTTCACGGAATCACGGAATTTTCAGAGTTGGAAGGGACCTCTAGAGATCATCCAGTCCAACTCCCCAGCTAAAGCAGGATTGCCTAGAGCACATTACTCAGGACTGCATCCAGGCAGGTCTTGAAAATCTCCAGAGAAGGGGACTCCACAACCTCCCTGGGCAGCCTGCTCCAGTGCTCTGTCACCCTCACCATAAAGAAGTTTTTCCTTGTGTTTGAATGGAACTTCCTGTGTTCCAACTTGTGCCTGTTGCCCCTCGTCCTGTCACTGGGAACCACTGAAAAGAGTCTGGCTCCATCCTCCTTCAACCCACCCTTTAGATACTTATAAGCAATAACAAGGTCTCCCCTCAGCCTTCTCTTCTCCATGCTAGAGAGTCCCAGCTCTCTCAGCCTTTCCTCATAAGGGAGATTCTCCAGTTCCTCAGTCATCTGTGTTGCCCTACGCTGGACTCTCTCCAGTAGTTCCCTGTCTCTCTTGAACTGGGGAGCCCAGAACTGGACACAGTATTACAGTTGTGGCCTCACCAGTGCAGAGTAGAGGGGGAGAACGACCTCCCTTGGCCACACTCTTCCCTATGCAGCCCAGGATTCCATTGGCCTTCCTGGCGACAAGGGCACATTCCTGGCTCATGGATAATTTACTATTTACAAGGACCCCCAGATCCTTCTCCTCAGAACTGCTTTCCAGCAGGTCCACCCCTAACCTATATTGGTGCTTAGCATTCTTCGTCCCCATGTGCAGGACCCTACACTTGCTCTTGTTGAACCACATCAGTTTCTTCTCTGCCCAACACTCCAGCCTGTCCAGGTCATGCTGGGTGGCAGCACGGCCCTCTGGAGTGTCAGCCACCCCTCCCAGTTTGGTATCATCAGCGAACTTGCTGAGGATACACTCTGTCCCCTCATCCAGGTCATTGATGAATATATTGAACAAGATTGGACCAGGTATTGACCCCTGTGTGACACTACTGGTTACAGGCCTCCAACTTGACGCTGCTCCATTAATCACAACCCTCTGACTTCTGTCACACAGCCAGCTCCCAATCCACCTCGCTGTCTCCTCATCTAGCCCACGCTTCCTCAGCTTCCTAATGAGGAGGTTATGGGACACAGTGTCAAAAGCCTTGCTGAAGTCAAGGTAGATGACATCTACTGCTCTCCCCTCATCCAGCCAACCAGTTATAACATCACAGAAAGTTATCAGATTGGTAAAGCTTGATTTACCCTTGGTAAATCCATGTTGACCACTTCCAATAACTTCCTGTTCTTCAGCATGTTTGGAGATGACATCCAGAATGAGTCGCTCCATTACCTTCCCAGGGACAGAGGTGAGACTAACCGGACTGTAGTTCCCTGGGTCTTCCTTCTTGACTTTTTTGAAGATTGGAGTGATGTCGGCCTTCCTCCAGTCCTCAGGCACCTCTCCTGTTCCCCATGACCTTTCAAAGATGATGGAGAGTAGTCTAGCAATAACATCTGCCAGCTCTCTCAGCACTCACAGGTGCATCCCATCAGGGCCCATGGACTTATGTATGTCCAGCTTGGCCAAATAGTCTCTAACCCGGTCCTCCTCAACTAAGGGAAAATCTTCCTCTCTCCAGACCTTCCCCCTTGCCTGCAGGGTCTGGGATTCATGAGGGATAGCTTTAGCAGTGAAGACCGAAGAAAAAAAGGTATTCAGTAACTCCGCCTTCTCTGTGCCTTCCATCACAAGGGTGCCCATCTCATTCATCAGTGGCCCTACATTTTCCCTAGTCTTCCTTTTTCTATTGATATACTGAAAGAATCTCCTATTGTTATCTTTAACCACAGCAGCCAAGCTGAATTCTGCTTGAGCTTTGGCCCTTCTAATTTTCCCCCTGCATAGCTTCACTACCTTTTGGTATTCCTCATAAGTTGCCAACCCCCTTTTCCAAAGAGTGTAAACTTTCCTTTTGTTCCTGAGGTCCAGCCAAAGCTCTCCATTTAGCCAGTCTGGTCTTCTTCCCCATTGGCTCATTTTATGGGACATGGGGATGGCCTTCTCCTATGCTTTTAAGAGTTCCTTCTTGAAGTATGACCAGCCTTCCTGGGCACCTTTACGCTTCAGGACTGTCTCCCAAGGGACACTCTCAACCATGCTCTTAAACAGGCTAAAATCTGCCCTTCGGAAGTCCAAGGTGGCAGTTCTGCTGGTGCCTCACCTTGCTTCTCCAAGTTTAGCTAAAGTTAGGTGAAGAGCAAACCAGAATAATGGCTGGGGGAATATAAACTTGGATTCATCGTTGTCATCAGTGTTCCCAGTGAGTTGAGAGGAGAAGGAAATCAGGGAGGTGATAAGGTTATTAGGGAAGCAGGTGAGTACAGCCCTGGTAACATGCTGGGTGTGATGGGTAATGGGTTGTAAAGTCACCTTAGGTAGTAAAATGATAAAAACACTGCTTTTTCCCTCAGAAGTATTTGAGTATTGAAGGAGTGGGCCACTTCAGGAAAGGACGCTATGAAAGAAATAAAGACAGCTAACAGCTGGGAATGCACAACTTGGAGAAAAGAACTGTGAATACAGAGCAAAAGACCTCAAAGTCAGAGCAGGAAAATCAAGGGAGAATGAAGGAAGAAAAGACAAGAAGATCATGAAGAAGGAAAGATGGAAGAGGCTGCAGTTGTTAGCCCCTTTGTCATGGTTTGCTAGTGTGGGATTCAATCTGGGAGCTCAAATCAGAGCTGAAGGAGCTCAGGGCAAATGCTTGTAGGAAATTCCTATGATGTCCCTGAGACCTCACTGGGAAAACCCATGCACCAGCACAGGTTAATCAAACCTGGAATGTAGAATGAAGTTTTGGGAAGAGATTGAGCATGTGAGGGGCAAGCAAGTGGAAGAGAGAAGGGCACAAAGCATCAAGGACAGGGAGCAGACCAGAGAGGAGAAGGCTTGGTCACTGAGCCGACACTTCATCCTCCACAGAAGAAAAATGCCTGAAGCCACTTGTTAGTCACATTGTAGAGAGCGTGGCATGAAAAGCAACTGAGAGGGAGTCATAATCACCATAGACTCATCATAAATTGTGAAACATATGCCCCCCCAAATGATCACATTAGCAGTTGAATAGTTGAATCACTCGTTTTCTTCACCAGTCTGTGCTGAAAAAAAGAAGGGAAAAAAAGGGATTTTTTTTTTTTATAAGAAGCTATTTTTCTGAACAAGCAAGAAAATCACAAACAAGCATCCCAGAAGAGAATTCCTGCACAGAACTCATTGCAGGTTAGTTGTACATCATTTTATATTAACCGTTGGACATATTGTAGAGGGACCCACTTGTTACCATTTTACATTTCCCAGTGGAATGATGTTTCTACACTGATTCCTTTCTCTTGACAGCTCCAGTAATACTCTGGATGTGATGGGTAATGGCTTGTAAATTCTGCTTAGGAAAAAAAACCCACCTTTAGTTTGGTATTGTGGAAAAGATATTTTTCTTCCACTCAGACATGTCTTTGCATACGGCTGCCAAAACCTATCTACTCAGCATAGACATGGGCAATGGTGGGGGAAGGGGACATGGGAGATTCCTTTTGCTTTCCACGAGCAACGGTCAGCATTTTGAGGCACATCTCTGAGATCAGTTTAGGGGAGGGGTTTAGGGAACTTGAGGACAGTCACTTGCTCTGGATCCTCCTGCAGCTGAGACGAGTCATGGTTCCTCTTTTTTATGTCAGTAGAAAGCTAGGGTTTCTCTGAACAGAAATGTGTCTTTGTTCTCTTTGCGCCATGTAACAGGCAGAGCCAGTGGCACTTTCTTTTCCATGGGTGGTCCATTAAAACCTGGTTGGACTTTATCAGTTTTCAGCCATTTAGGACAATATTTTTGACTGCAGGATTGAAAAGATGGAGGAAATCAAGTCTGGAGAAAACCAGCACCCTGTCTTGCCCCCCTGCTTCCTTCCCAAGCTTGGAAGAGGATGTTTGGCCTCATGTAAAATAGAGAAAGTTATGCCCAGCAGTCAGAGCCCACCTATAACATGAGTAACATCTCCTAGCACCATTTCTTAGCTTTTCTTTGCCTGTTGAGGAATCCTTTGTCACTGAAGGGCGAAGCTGGTGCCGAGCGAAGCTGGTGCCAAGCACCACTGTGTTTTCCCCAGGGCTATCATTAGTTGTCCTTTAGGTAGCAAAAACTTGTCCACACACATAGAATCATAGAATCGTTAAGGTTGGAAGGGACCTTTAAGATCAGCGAGTCCAACCATTAACCTAACCTGACAAAAACCACTTCTAAACCATATCCCCAAGTACCACGTTTACCCTTTTTTTAAACACCTCCAGGGGTAGCAAATCCACCACCTCCCTGGGCAGCCTATTCCAATGCTGGATAACCCTTTCAGTGAAGAAATTTTTCCTAATATCCAACCTAAACCTTGCCTGGCTTAACTTGAACCCATTTCCTCTCATCCTATCACTTGTCACTAGGGAGAAGAGGTCAGTCCCCATCTCTCTACAACCTCTTTTCAGGTAGTTGTAGAGAGTGATAAGGTCTCCCCTCAGCCTCCTCTTCTCCAGGCTAAACAGCCCCAGTTCCTTCAGCCACTCCTCATAAGACTTGTCCCCCAGACCCCTCACCAGCTTCGTTGCTCTTCTCTGGACATGTTCCAGCACTAGGGAGTACAACTGGTGGGTACTATGCTGAGTTTGGGTGTAGGAGACTTTGCTCCAGGTCCTGGTTGCAGCAGCCCTCTGCAAAGTGTAAGTCACTAGTCTTGTATATGCAGATCCTGACCAAAAGGATGGGCATAGCACCAGGTAATATCAACAGTTTTACTAGAACAAAAAATTGAAAGAATTTAAAGCATTTAAAACATAGTATAAAAGGATTATATTTTACATGGGAATGGAAACAAACCAGTTGGGACTAATTCTGCTATTCAAGCAGCCTAAACAAGGGATTGCAGTGGAGAGCAGTTAAAATGGAAAAATTCAGGGTTTAACTTTCCATATATTCTCCTCCTGTCTGAACTACTCCCACTAGCCTCTTCCTTCCATTTGTACAGCGTGCTCCCAGGCCTTGCCATCCCCAGGTTTTCACAGCTGCTTGTTTTATGCTATTAAATTAAATGCTGATTTCCCAGAGGTCAACAGTGACTTTCCCTCCACTTTTACAGCTCCCAGCTTAATGGGACACAGCCCTGAGTAAAGCTTTAAAGATGCAATACGATGCAAAGTGCATATCAGTAGCAGCAATATCACATTTTCAGTCTCCCTCCTGAGAAATTATTTAGTAAGAAAAAAGACAGGAGGAATATCTTTAAAGCCAGAAGGGACTTTGTGCAAACAACTTGTTAGAGTGCTGTGTAACATGAGTCCAGGGTACAGCTTTGTATTAATTCATGTTTCAGGTGCAATAGCTGTAGCTGGATTAGAACTATTTGGGCGGGGTGGGGATTTTCTTTTTGGTCAAAGGTTGCATCTTAGTGCTAGAACATCCACCATATGTTTCAGCAAGAACAGGCATAGTCAAAATCCTTCTGCAACCCAGAAAGGCAGAAGTACAGCAATTCAGGAATGACGGAAAAACCGCTCGCTATTTCTTGTGCCAAAGAGTCCTTTTGCAAAGCTGTGTGCTCACACACAGGCAGTGTTAGGTGATTATGAGTGCAAATTAAAGAGGTCAGTGAAAAAACAATAAGTGAAAATTTCTAATATCAATTTTCAGCTCTCACCGGTGGGTAAGTGTTTGCATCACACATGCAAAACCGCACATCATGGCCATCTGCCCGTCCTCAGGGGCTGCAACGGATACTCGTGTGCTTCTCCCGACTTCTGCTGTCCCTGTGGAACACTGCGATCACACACTTAGGGGAGGGAGCTGACATTATAGTACCACACATGGCTACAGAATTGTGCAGAAGTACTTCTGCTGTACATTATGCATCTTACTACTACTTCAGGTAAAACCGCATGCTGGCAATTTTTTTGACAAATAAGCAGCAAGTAATGAATGGACCTAAAAAAATCCCACAAATCAGAATGAGATTTTAAAAGAAAAGCTGGGTGATCCACAGGTCATGTAACCAGTAGGATAAATAACAGATGGGCAAAGATAATCTTGAATTGAAGGCTGAACAGTGAAAATGCAATGCAGTGGCTTAAAATGAACTTGCAATGTGAAACAGTCCTCTCCAGAGCAAGGCTTAGATCCCCAGGAGCCCTGACACAGACCCCCTGTACTCTAGCAAGAATTTAGAGCCAGGATCCACAGGATCCAGCTCTTTCTGAATTGCAGCAGGAAATTAAAGAAGACAAGAAACACCTTTTTAATCCTGAGAAAACACCCGGGTCTTGCGTTTATAGAAACAAATTGTGATATTACTGTTTAAAATAGAGTGACAACCAACCATTAAATCTGCTACAAGCAGGAATAAAATTATTACAGGGTTACTGAAGTCAGAATTGATCTAAACAGGCATGAAATGAGGATCCGAATGAATATAGTGTTGCTTTCCTTTTCCTTAGAGGCACATCTGGGATATTCACATCACCAATATGGGAAGCAACCACTGTTTCTGGAAAAAAGCCACATTATCAAGCATAGGGAACCTCCTAGGAAAGAGGCTATTTGCAGCAAGCAGGGCGAAAGCAAAGCGAGGAGCCATGGGCAGCATGAGTGTTGTTTCTTGGCTTTGTTGGAAGCCGTGTGGTTGCTTTGCTGCTTTTTTTTTTCCTTACGCTGTGTAAAATACACTCCCTGGAGAACGCAGGATTTACCCAGCTAGCTGAAGGCTCTCTGCTATTCAAGCTGCCTAATTACAAATTACGTCACATCAACTGATCTCAACCCCCATGCGGAGGGATTATAGACCATTAGGGAGTCAGATGAGACCGCTAAGTCTCAATACACTTTGAACATTTCACAGATAGCTACTAATCACAGGCACTCTGTTCTGAACAAGATATGAAGCAGGGTCATGTCTAATCTGATAAATCAGTGCATCCACTGCCATTATTTTCTGGGTAAACACAGGACGTGTGGGTGAAGGCAGGTGACCTGGGCTTCCTACACATGCAGCTAGCAGATTTTTTTAAATCAGAGTAAGTGTATCGCGAGCAGAAATTTTCTGGTAAGCTGGCAATTTAGAGTGATTTACAGGAGTTATAAGCCATTTGCAGGGTGGCACTGTAAGTCAGATGCTTTGATTCTCATTCATTTAAATTCCCTTTCCAAACAAGAGGAATGAGGCTCACTGCTTGGAATTTTACTGCTGAAGTCAATAATTCAGTGTTGATCTTATTTATTTGCTGAAAGTATGAATCTGCTGTCTCCTGAGGATTTGAGGCTAAAGAACGGCAGCGACTGATTCTGTGAAAGTTCCCCAGAAAGGCACAAATTCTCTTCTTGATTACATTGAAGCAGTAGTGCCCAAACAAAACCTCAAAGGAACTTTCCTGAAATATTACTTACAGGTTTGCAGAGGATCTGTAGCTTCTCTGGAGTCCGCTTTGCTACCTAACCTACTCTCACAGGAAACGAGAACAAGCTGAAAAACAGAATTTCTGACCCAGGAAGCATTCTCAGATTTCAAATTTAATCTGGGACTCTGATGAAAACAGAAGCTCAGTGTTATTTGTTTGTGGTTTGAGGTTGTTTTTTTCCCTTAACACAGAATAGTTTGAAATAATGTCCTTGTCTTTACTAAAATATTTTTTCTTGAAAAGAGCAACTGATTTTGTTTAATCAGCAATTGGGTTTTGTTATTTTGTTATTTTAAATTGTATGTTGCATTACACATTACAATTAATTGGTCAAACTATTGACAAATGAGAAGCCTTTGAATTTATGGAAAAAAATATCACTGAAAACTGGTTAAGATGGTAGGATCTCAAGGAAATATTTTTACAAACCAAGTTTTATATCATCTCCAAATACTTGACTGTCAAGTGACTTTCTGACCAGCTCCAACTGGCTTCTTTGGCCTGACTTTGGGTCACATATGATATTTTATAAGCTCTATCTGCAGATCGAGTAAAAAAAAATAAATGAATCCTTCTGCAGGTTTCCAAAAGCACCGTCTCTCCTCATGAAACTTGTGTGCTGAGAACCAGCAGCATTAGCTGGTGCGGTGCCCAGGAGTTACAGTGATGTGACCTGTGCACAATACAGGTTCAGCCTTACTTACTAACTCAATGTGTCAGTGGTGGCTGGGTTAGAAATCTGATTTTCTCAGAGCCTCTGAGAAGCTGTTTATAATCCCCATTTACAGAGCAGCCCTGACAATGTTAAATATGTTGAATGCTGGACAGTATGACTGTCACCCTGCTGCTGAGCAGTGGCAGGTAGCTGGTGAATCATGTGTCTGCATTCCTGATTTCCCCTCCTGCAGAAGCACATCTACTGGTACTCCATGACCATCTTGCTTAATGGTTACCCAGACACATAGTGAAATCACCTTGGAGACACTCAAAACTCAACTGAACATGGCCTCAAGCAAGGAGATCCGAGCTGGCCCTGCCTTGAGATGAGGATTAGATCAGAGACATCCAGAGGTCCCTTCCAGGCTAAATTATTCCATGATTCTCTTGGCACTTTGCAGGCTTGTGGCTTGCCTTCTCACCTCTTGCTTTGACATTTTTAAAAAGAAGAGGCCTTCATTCAAAGTCAGACTTCATTTAATTTGACTGTTTGTATTAAACATTCAAACATTAAAAAGACTCCTCACATAAGCATTTTGTTTTGGACCAAGTACAAGATTTTATCCAATGTGACATGAATTATTTGTTACTTTCCCATTTGCAAAGGTTTTGACTTTCAACTGAGATAAATGCTTTCCTCTTCCCTGCTACTCCCTGCTCCGTTTTTCATTTTGGCTAATGAACTGAAAAAACAGGTCTTTGCACAGCGATGGTAACAAGCACCTATGAATCCTGAAGAGACTCCAAAGAGAGATCTATTTCAGGAAACTCACACAGTTCCATCTCTCCAGAAGCTGACTTGACTAACCCAATACCCCAGAGCACATATCCGCAGACTGGGCATCTCTGAGGACCTAGATAGAGCTCCCCTGTCCATCTTGGGGGCTCACTGATGGATTTGTGAGTGAACAGAGTCATCCTTGTCTGCCAGTGGTATTTCTGTGATGAGCAGGATAATTTGTGACTCAGTGCAATTTTCTTAGGCGTTTGATCATGACCTCCCTGTAGACAAAAGCCAGGCTCCCCTTGGCTTTAGCAGTACGGCTTCACAACCATGAGCAGATCGGAGCAAGGACTACAATAGCAGAATTATGCAGCCAGTCCAGGGATCCTTGAAGCTGTCACAAATTGAGAGGAAAGCCTGGCAGGTTTCAAAGAGCCATTTACCAACTGTGCCCCTTTTATCTCATTGTGGAGATAGGGGAGGAAGATAGTGATGTGTGGAGCCAGTCAGATCCAGATCCTTCCCTATTCTGATGGCTTTCCTCCATCTTCTAAAATGAACATAAGCAAAGCTGCGATGCAATTTATTTCTTGAGTGACACGAAAGCTACAACAGAAGACACGTCCTGCAAGGGCAACTATACTTAGATATCTGGACAAGAATACCCCATCTCAGAGAAATGCAGACACCTTCAAAGTGCTCTGTTCAGCTGCTAGCCGGAGGCATAGAACAGCTGCAGTGTTTAGTTATGCCCTAAGTGGGCATTTCGTGACTATGATTATTGTTTATTTTTTCCTCAGACTCTTACCTATTAATAATATTCCTTCCCCTTGTGTCACTAGAGAAAGAACAAGCCAAACTGGGGAATATGGTTAAATATGGTTAAAGGAGAAACTTTCAAGGACTGAAGCAGCTGTATCATCTTCATGTCTGAGCTGATGCAGCCTCTGAGGAGGCTGGCACCAGTACCTGCAAGCCTGGCTGGGTAAATTTAGACCTTGAGGCCCGAATTCAGCCAGGTACTTAATCATGTGCCTTAACATTATGCCCCCGAGTACTCCTTCTGGACCTCATCAGGAGTCCTTATCTCTCTGACCTTGCTCTTGAACAAGTAGCTACCTCATTAGGTTCATCTGCATTGAGGACCTTAATGAGAAAAAGACTTCATCTGAAAGGTTCATAGCTGAGCTGAGTGCAGGGGGGAAATCAGCCTCTGAAATCAGGTCTTCTAGTAGGACATCATACATCAGAACCAGCTAACCTGGAGAGAGCAGCATTTATGGTACTGTGGAGAGATTCGTTGGTACCGTGGAGAGATTCGTTGGTACCATGGAGAGACTCACCAAGGGAATGGAGGAATAGCATCCTGCCTGTGCTGATGAACTGTCCTTTTAAAACTGCTGTACTCATAAGTAGTGAGGGGGAAAATCAGATGCTAAGGGGCCAAGATAGAGAAGGAAATGGGTCCTGGGACTGGAAGGTCTGGCTGCACTCAGAGGGCAGCAGATCCAGTGCTCACCAGACAGTGTTGCCTTGTACTGGATGTGAGTGAGGACAACTCCAATGTCAAACGTAGGGACTGTGAACGGACACAGATTTCCCAGTTATAAGAGTGTCCATGTAATGACTTGTGTTTTCATAAAATGGGGCCAGAAAAACTGAAAAAGCACAGCACAAAGTGAACATTGACACTGCATAATCAAACAAGGTTTCTGTAAAAAGCTGCGATAAAATAATTTTACATTTATCATCCCACTTAATTGTAATGGGTCTAAAACTAATGAGCCTTACCTCTAAACTCCATTTAAGACAATAGTTAATTGCTTCATTTTAATAAACGTTGGCAGAATGGTGAGTATAACAATGATTGAACGCTCGATTACTACCTAGGCTAGAAAATTAAGATATACAGTATTAATGATATACACAATCTGAAAAGCAATTAGGATCCTGAAGGTAGAACAGGCAACTCACTTAAAAACAGGGTTAAAAATGAACTTTCTCATCAAACATAAAGCAAAAGAGGTTTCAGAAGCAAGCAAACTCATTGCCTGGGATTTTAGTTTGATTCATTTCTCATTCCTCTCCTCTCTGTCTGTGACATGTTCAAAACCTGTCAACAATAGTGTCATGGGAACACAAGAGAGACAAGCAAAGAGCAATACATTCATGCTGAACAGCTTGTGCTGCACAGGATGGATGTATTAAATGCATTAGAGAGCTCAGCTTTACAGCAGCACCAATAAAGGAAAGGGGCACACGGCAGATCTGGAAATTGAGGGTCAGAAATGAAAAGAAGCACGGTTGCTGAAAAAGCCCATGGGAAAGCTATGAACAGAATTAATCTTTGCTGCACATATGTTCTATACCTCAGAAATACAGTGGTGTATTTCTAAACTCACAAAACTGTGGTGTGTGGGGATGCTGGTGCTACTCCTACCACCCATGTAAGTCACTATAAACTAATGCTTTACTCTCCCTGGTTGTGCTTCCCCTATTGGCATTGAAAGCTCTCTAGAAGAGGGCACATCTCTTTGTAAATGCTGTGTAACAGAAGCCGTTAGGTCCTCAAGACATTTCTGGCATCTCCAGGACTGCATCAAGGACACCTCATAGAGGGGAACCTTCCCCATCACGTGCCTTCTGAGTATTTCACTGCCATTTGGCCCAGTGAATAGTACTGCCCTTTTATGGCAGCGGCAGGGCATGAGATGGAGGGCACTTGGATAAGAATTGTCAGAGAATGCTATAGCAGCCTTCCAGTATCTGAAAGGGGCCTACAAGAAGGCTGGAGAGGGACTTTTTACAAGGGCATGTAGTGATAGGATGAGGGGTAATGGCTTCAAACTGAAAGAGGGGAGATTTATATTAGATATCAGGAAGAAATTCTTCACTGTGAGAGTGGTGAGCAACTGGAAGAGGTTCCCAGAGAAGCTGTGGATGCCCCATCCCTGGAGGTGTTTAAGGCCAGGTTGGATGGGGCTTTGAGCAACCTGGTCTAGTGGGAGGTGTCCCTGCCCATGGCAGGGGGGTTGGAACTATAAGATATTTAAGGTCCTTTCCAATCCAAACCATTCTATGATTCTGTGTTTACATGCATGACCTTTTTCATTAGACTCTGAAGAACAGAGGGATCTGGACAGGCTGGACTGATGGGCCGAGACCAATGGTATGAGGTTCAACAAGGTCAAGTGCCGGGTCCTGCACTTGGGTCACAACAACCCCATGCAGCGCTACAGGCTTGGGGCAGAGTGGCTGGAAAGCTGCCCAGCGGAGAAGGACCTGGGCGTCTTGGTGGACAGCCGACTGAATATGAGCCGGCAGTGTGCCCAGGTGGCCAAAAAGGCCAACAGCATCCTGGCCTGTATCAGGAATAGTGTGGTGAGCAGGACTCGGGAAGTGATCATCCCCTGTACTCAGCACTGGTGAGACCCCACCTCGAGTACTGTGTTCAGTTCTGGGCCCCTCACTACAAGAAAGACATTGAGGTGCTGGAGCGTGTCCAGAGAAGGGCAACGAAGCTGGTGAGGGCTCTGGGGGACAAGTCTTATGAGGAGTGGCTGAGGGAACTGGGGCTGTTTAGCCTGGAGAAGAGGAGGCTGAGGGGAGACCTTATCACTCTCTACAAGTACCTGAAAGAAGGTTGTAGAGTGATGGGGACTGACCTCTTCTCCCTAGTGACAAGTGATAGGACGAGAGGAAATGGTTCAAGTTAAGCCAGGCGAAGTTTAGGTGGGATATTAGGAAAATTTTTTTCACTGAAAGGGTTATCCAACATTGGAATAGGCTGCCCAGGGAGGTGGTGGATTCGCCATCCCTGGAGGTGTTTAAAAAAAGGGTAGACGTGGTCCTTGGGGATATGGTTTAGAAGTGGTTTTTGTCAGGTTAGGTTAATGGTTGGACTCGCTGATCTTAAAGGTCCCTTCCAACCTTAACGATTCTATGATTCTAACAAGTCTAATTTTATAAAATTTCTTCAACTTTTGAATTTTGAGTTGTATAATAAAAGGCTTCATCTCTATTTTTTGCCATTAGGAGAAATTAGATTCTTTCAAAAGCATAATGACAGTTACTATAGGTGGCCACTACTAATACATTGTACAGAAACACTGTACTACCTCTCTCTTTGATTTACAAATGATTATATTCTCCAAAAGTACAAATGAAGTACTGTTTGCATTCATTAGTGAAGCTGCTGCCTGAACTCAGGGCACCTTCTGATCAATTTTCTCTTTCTTTGACAAATGTCTTTTCTTGGCAGTTTGCAGCAGTAAATTTCCATTTTCACAATTGCTTTTTGGGTTTCTTGTTCCATGACTGATTGTTCTCTGTTTATCTATATTTAATCACATTCACTGTTTGATATTACTTCAGAGTCCAATTTCAAAGCCCATTATCATTTGTTGGTCTTTAGCATAATTTACAAACCAGAAAATCTTGATTTCAGTGTCATTATACCCAGTGTTAATATAAACAATAACAAAGAGCTCACATCTCACAGCTGGCTTCTGCAGGGTCTCTCATGGTCATTAAGTTTTTTTTTTTAAAGAGACTGTTTCTAGAATTAGCCTAATTTTAAGCACTGCACTAATATCTCATGGCTCTATAACTCTCCCTCTTAGATGTTATTTTAATTGGAAACCAAGGAATTGGGTTAAAAGCTTTATGAATATCTTACCCAGCGTAGTGATCAGTTTCATTACGGAAGCCTTTACGCTGCCAGTAAAACTCAACATGTTCTAACAAGCTAGTGGAGCATAACCCTCTTTTTATGAAATCACAAGGGTTTTCCGAAGTAGAGCCTGTATCACACATTTTGTGTCCTTTAGAAGCAGATCCCTCCTCTAAACTAGTTCTGTTCACAGGAGGCAGGGCATCGTCGTCAGGCACCATGAAGCTTTGGGGATTTTGTGCAAGATCAAAGGTGCAGCCTAAGCAGAGCATGAAAGTCCTGGCGATGGCTGCTATCGCCGTCTTCTTTTTTTACTGGCATGGCTGCTCAGCAGAACTGCTTTTCTGAACAAATTTTTGCAAGATGAGACTGTTGCCACTGCTTCTTTCTTTCTCCGTTTTCTGAATCGCATTAGCGGGGGCTTGTGTATCCTGGCTGGAGCAGGATGCTCGCCTGAATTAATCTGTGAAGCAATTCTTATTCAGCCAGCTCTGAGACCTGTAGGGCAAGGTGGGGTTTGTGTGCTTTGACTTTTCCATGACCTTTTGATTCAGGGGCTCTGTCAAGGTATTACAACTACTCATTTGATGGAAAACAACCTCCTTTATGTTTCTTGCCTTGTGAATAGACAGACGCATGCAAAAGTCACATACCTGCACACATTATGAGTGGGGCATGATTACTACAGGCCCTGTTTAATGACCTGCTTTTGGTTGTTTATAATTTTGCCAAACATCCATTATCTGAATAAAACTCATCACCATGTGTCTGCCTCAGGCTGAATTTACACAAAAACTCTCAGCAGAGGCACCATGGCTGTTTTGAGGGGAGGGCAGAGAAAAACATGCTGCACTGCTCATGCCAGGCAACGCTTGAGACTTTTCTTAGCAGCTTTAGTACCCCTTCTCCCATTTGAAACTGGCAGGAGAGTTACCTTTATGCCAAGGATAATTGTGCAAATCCCTTGAAAAACTGTTGAGCTGAAGTTTTTGAAAGTCACCTTTCTTTTTTTTTTCCAGATCAGTAGAGGCTTCAGAAAGCTTGACAGCAAGTATCTTCCAGGCTCCAGTTTTCACTGAGGGCTCTCCAGCCTTTCAGCTCTTACCCCTCCTGAACTGCACTTTCATGGAGAAAGCGACTGAATTTGCTCTTCTCAGCTCCAGGGCAGACCCAGATGTTCTTGCAACACATTCCAGCTCCCCAATGTCAGGGGGAGGTCGGGCATGGAAACAAGTGTGTTTCTGTCTCTCCTGTGCTTCCCGCGGCTTCTCTACTTTGCTCCCAGTACACCTGTAGTATGAATGTGGGGAAGGGAGTTGCTGGGCTAGACAGAGAGTCTGGTGAAAAGAGGTAATTAAATTAGGTAGAGATAAGGGTAGAAAGTTAGAAAAAGTGCTTGGACAAAGAGAAGAGCACTAAGAGGTAGAAGAGGAGCCAAAGAAAGGGGAGGACCAAGCAGGAGAGAAGGGCAAGGAGAGACACCTGATGTATTGGTGCTACAATCTGGGCAAAAAAACTCTGACCACCGTGGATGGAAAAGAGGTTCAGACCTTCATCAGACCCTACTGCCACCAGTGGAAAAGTGTGGAACCCTCTGACTAGCTATGTGCCTTGTTTTTCAGTGCCAGTGTGCACTGGAAACAGTGACCTACTACTGCTCTCCTTTGTTGGTCCAAGTGACCATGACCAAAGACCACTCTGGCTCTGATGGTTTTGGCAGATGGACCAATCTATATGACACCATATAGTGACATGTATTCTGGTGGTGGGGAGGTTTTGTGTAGGTTTTTAAAAGATGGAGAAACCTTCATGTTAAACCGAACTTTCATTAGAAGATCATTACAGAGACTGCAAAGTGAAGCATTCAAAAGTTAGGAAATGTAGATTGACAGCAGAGATCTCTCATTATTGTAAACACTTATTGTAACTGTAGAAGCCTTAAATCCCTCAATAATTTTAACTTCTGGTGCCCTTTTCATAAAATATCTAAAAACAATGAAAAAATCAGTTCTGTCACCAGTCATATCCCACATTCCTTTCCTTTGTGTCTGCAAATGTTTACAGGATATGGGTCAAAAATGAGCTTTAGCCTTTATTCTTCTTTTTCTAATGGAGGTGTAGAAATTTCTGACATACAGAGCAGTCAGTAAAAGCTGGCCAGCTTTATCTGGAGACAAAGGTAACCCTATCAATCTTATTAGCTGCTTTAACATCTCTGAAGATGAGAATTGATTCTTCAACCCCCAGAGGTCACCTGTGTGGAGGGAAAGGTGAAATAACAGAACAGAAACCAGCAACTTGGAAAAACATTAGTTTACCACTTTGTAAAGATGTTCTGGTGTGTAAAGTGATTTACTTAACAGGAGGGTTTAAAATCATGGACAGGAATAATAAAAGACCCACCTTTGAGACATATTATGCCTCCTCTGGTACCCCAGCTCCTACTGATTAGTTACTGCAGTATTCAGTTTTACAGAGTCTATTTTATAGCCATAAATGGCTAGATGGCTTCCCAAAGGTCATGTTTGGACACCAACCTGACCCCAACATTTCTCCTTTGAGGAAAGGAGAGCTATAAGCTGAGAAATGGGAGCCACTCAAACCCAAGACTGGAATGAGACAGAAGAGACAGATGTCCCTTTGTCTATCTCTAAGAGCTGAGCCAGTCTGACTATAAGTTGTGCCTTCTCCCAGGCTCTTTCAGTGCTTTTGATAATTTCCCAAGGAGAGCTGCTGTAGTCAGCATCTCGTCTTAGAGAGGGACACTTGAAAGGACAGCAGTAAAACTGAATTTTGAAAGGGCTGAGAATTAATAAGAATCAACTTCTCAAACACTCATGGTATTTTATATTCCTGAAAAAAGAACTGGGACTGCCAAATACCTGCCAATAAGTCAGGCTAACCTAGCTCATAAATAAATAGGTAATTCTAAGGAAATAATCATAAACCTTTCTTTGGCCACATATCACTTTTGAACTTTGCTTCAACCACAGCAGAAGACAAGATTATGGATGTGTCTAGGGATGAAGAAGAAATTTACTTCCATGTAAATAGATCCTTTTTATTTCCAGTATTTAAACAAACAGTTCAAAACGGATGGAGGCAATTTTCTTTCTAAAGGACATGGCTAAGAAGCATAGACACCAGGTTGTCAGTTCTCCACCCTTCGCAACGCAAGGTGATTTATCAGGCAAGCAGTCTGGAATACATTTCTGAAGGCTGTGTCCTGTTACTTATTTTGGACAGTAGAAAGAATGGTTTCATGGACAGCCATGAGACAGAAATGAAGAACAGCATGGGCAGCTACAGTTTATGCCCTGACTGTTGCAAGATCCCCTGATGGCACTGGCAAGTGATATGGCCCTTAATTTCTGTCTCAACTACTTCAGGAGACCACCATTCATCAGTACTTGTAAAGCAGTGCAGATCTTTAGAGGGTGAGGGCAGAACTGCCTCCTTACTGGCCTCAGTAGTTATTCTGAGTCCACAGCAATTACAGGAGACAATCTGGAAATTTGTATTTTTATTGAGGACCAAAATAGCAAAGTCTCAGAGCTTTTTTTTAATGCATTGTATACTTTTCTAGATAACTAGGTCTGTGATTCATCTCACCTAGCTTATCGACCAAGCTAATCCCTCTTCATGGTCACTGGAGAGACCATAGGCACTTTTGGGGCATGATTTATCACCTCCTTTCACGATCTCCACCTCAGGCTGCTCAGCTGTTCCCTACCCTCTGTGGCCTCCATCAACTTGCTCAGATATAGGTGTCTAAACTACAGAAGTATTTCAGCCTCATTGCCTTTTTTTTTTTTTTTTTTTANAGCAAGGTTGAGGTGTTTGGGTGTTGCTGGGTGTTTAGCCTGCTTGTGGCTACTTTCCAAAACCCTGTGACTTGACGAGATCATGAGATTGTCAGGGCACACGCAAAATGTCACTTGGTACTTCCAGGACACTTCCCCCTTGATAGACGCATTCCAGGCAGGGGCATCCATTGAAATACTTCCTGCAAAATGGATGGGAAATGCTCTGCCTTCAGAGCCTTGTCTTGGCAAATCCAGCTCCCAAGTTTGCTCTTAGAAATGAAGGTTCATCTCCCCAGCAAGGCTGGGATCCAAAGGCTGGGTTTTTGACCCTCTCTTAGCCATTTCAACATCAAAGATTAGGTCTGCAAAAGACTGTCAGAAAGTTGAAAGCAGTTAGGGCGGAATGAGCATCCTTCAGAGCAGCTGTGTTAATCCTATTATAAAATTAAACTCATCTTCTCCAAAACAGATGTGGTGTTCTGACCCCATGGAAGTCAATGGAAGTTTTAGATACGCTTCAACAGGGCCAGGTTTCAGCTTTTGCTCTGTTTTAACCCTTTCCCATGCATTTTGTTAATGCAGGTTCTCTTATTTAGCCCTGCTCAGAGCATCTGGGGAGAATAAAAGTCTAAAAAAATGATTTTTCTCCGTAAAGAGGCCTGTAGATACTTGCTTTGTGGATGTTCAGAAATTTTATCAAAATGTTTTACAATGACCAGAGGATGAAAACATTAAGTTTGAATTTTAGAGTTGTTTGGAAGCTACGGATCTCCTAAATTCCACTGGTGTTTTAAATATCCAGAACTTCTTGAATAAAGCCTGAAGAGCAATTAACATGCAGTGCCTTCCAGCACTGTAACCAAAATGTTCTCAAAGTTACTTTTGGGGGCAATGACTTCTACAGCTCATAATTTATATTGATTTTGACATTTGAAAAAAAAATCACATTTGAGACAGCACTTAGAAGAGGTTATACATTTCTCTAGCCTTCCTTGACTGTTTTGTAACTGGCTTGGTAGAAAAGTGTTTCTATTTTCACCCTCTCGCACCTTTGTTATTGAAATGCTACAAGACCTCTTGGTCTCACTGCAGACTGTGCAGAGTACTTCAGCTCTCCACATCTGAATTCTGCAGCCTGAGATCTCTCTTATTTTCCTAGTTTCTTTCTTTCTTGAGCTGTGGTTCATTTCCTAAGAACTAAGTTAATTAGTCTTTGATCTTTTTTTCTTCCCACACAAACCATCTTCTCTGATTTCAAAAATTAGTTTTTCTTCTGGAGCTGATCTTAGGGGGCTACACAGAACGTGTGCAGACATCCCCATGGGAGATGGGGAGAGCAAAGGGACCCTTAAGCCCTCAGATCAGGGCTGAGCTATGATCTTGCCCATCTCCCAAGTGTTGTGATGGTATCTACCTGATCAGCAGAAATTTTTCAGTACCCCTACACACACTCTGTGCTAGTTGTGCAAGATACTGATAGTTTCTGGATATCTACGAATGCCTCATTAAACCCTGACCTGCCTTTGCTGGGGCAGCCCAGCCTATATTGAATGAGCTTTGGTGTCTTTCCTGCAGATGTCCACAGCCCAGCCATCTCAGGGAAGGATAGTTTCCTTCAGCCCAGATCTGCAATGGTACCTAAATCTCCCTGCTCCACACTGGGATTAAGTGCCCAAATGCCCCTGTGCATCTGGAGTCCTGCCCAGAAGAAGAACACTGGCTAAAGAAGGACAAGGGATGAGAGGAGCAAAGAAGGATGATCAGGGATGGGGAGTGCCTGTGGTAATGAGAAATAGTTGCAAACCGTTTCCAGGCTTGGTGTGAGGCCACAGGCAGAGCAGGGAGGGCTGGTGGTACCTTCGTCTCACCTCCTGCTGGATAAGATTCTGTAGGGGGAATCCTGGTTGGGTTTTAACCCTGGCCCTACAGAGATGTGGGGAAATAACCTCTTCCTGCTGGGGTGCAGCAGTGACACTCAGTTCTTCTGCTCTTGATGTCTGCAAACTGTAAAGTTTTCTGAGACATGGAACTGCAGCTGAGCATGCATGAGAAGAGATGTGTGTAAGCCATGAATTTATTGTCTGTATTATTTCATGATTGTTTGGCTTTAGTCTTAATACTCTTAGAAAGATTTAGAAGACGGAGTGGAGTGGTGCAGATGAGATACCACATAACCAATCAGGGCTCAGGCAGATCCCCAAAATGAGCAAACAATATTAGAAAGATGCTTCCACACTACTTCCTGATTCATTTTTATGAGCTTTTTGCCCAAAGAAGGGGTATTGGAATGAAGGCTTATGGTGATATTGCCTGACCTTGAAACTTGTATCACACAGCAACTGAATAAGAATATGGAAGAGAAGAAAAAGCTGCTAATAGGATCTTCAGGGGAAAACCCCACAAGCCTAAGACAGGAATGTTGCATTCAATCAACACAGCCTGTGAGCCAGATTCTGGTGCAAGGAGTTCTGTTACCTTTCATGGGCTTATTCTCAGGAGGCAGGGGAAAAGTGTACAAGCCCAAGAGCATGACAGTTTGCAAGAGTTCACTGTATGATACAGATAATTACAATTGCCCTTATGCACAGCCACTTACCTGTAATTAATTCTCAAAATAATTATCATAAAAATGCTGCTCTAGTTAGATTTCACATTGAACTTCAATAGAGAATTCTACTGCTGCTGAATACTGAGAGCTAAAAATAATCAATATGAAATAAGGGCTGCCATAAATACTGGATGGGACTGATTCACCCTCCGTAAGGGAAAGACAGGATAGTCTTTAGTTAGAGTAAAAGATGGTTAGAGTAAAAAGAAAGAGGGAGATACTTAGAGTAAAAGGAACTGGTTTGGTATTGAGGGAAAATTGATTGAATATGAGGTGGTGAAGGACTGTACTGAAGATGCCTCCTCCATCCCTTCGTGTGCAATAAAATTTCCTCTGTTTAGGCTTCACATGGTGTGTGCTGTCAAGTGGTCCAATTTTCAGCTCATAATCTGAACACTGCCTGCTTACAGATTGAGCACAGGGAGGCACTTGTTCTGTTTAAGCATAATGGAAAAAAAAACCACGCCAAGAAAAATTCAGCATCAATTTTTTTGCCTAGGAGGATTTATGTGCGGCGCCAGGAAAGTGAGCCACAGAAAGGGCGGGTTTCCATTTTGCCAAGAAGTGGGATAGAGTTAAAAGGATTTACAGTATCGACTTTCATAAATATTCTTTCCAATATATTCATATCACTGCTGTCTTGGTTTATTGGACTTTACTTTCGCCGCAGTGACATTGCTTTACCTTTTCCATCTAGTTTGACTTATCTTAGTAGTGATATGTTGTCTGCCTCTGTTTATCAGTTTGTATTTATATGTAAAGCTAAGCGGGCACTGGAAGATAAAATTAAAATTCAGCAAATTGCCTTTGAAGGGTGCTCGCATTGTCTTTTCTGGGTTCCTGCATGGGCACAAAGCCCATGGTCCTGCAGCTGCTTTGGGGTATGTGGGCACCACACTCCTGAGCCCGAACGTTTTCCTCTACTCCTCCTTCCCACTGCCTCTGCCACCGCTGTGGCACAGGATGTACAAGGAAATCTCATTGCACCATGTGCATATACAGCACACACTAGCCAGAGGTCTCACGTTGAAGGACAGGATTTTCTAAAGAAATATGTCCTATGGCTTCAGGAGGCATCCACATGCCATGCAGTACTTCTTCAGTAAAGACACCACAGCCATCAGACCTCCCTTGTACCAGTGATAGAAAGGATGTCTGGGATTCCCATATAACATACCTGCTGGTGAGAGCTGGGAAAGGGGTCTAAAATGAATGGAATATGTCTTTTTATCTTGAAGCTGCAGAATATCACAAGGCTCTTCCACAGCTCATCAGTCAGGTGTTGATTTGGTTAAGTATCTTCCCCTTCTCCTGGGCCATTTGTGAACACGCAAACCACACAGACCTTAACAGAGATCCTGTGCACAGGATCCCACTTTTTCTCGCTCTCTAGTGTGAAGACAAACTGTTCATTCCTACCCTATTGCTTAATTAATTAAGCAATTACTAGTTAATTGCTTTCAGTAATTAATCTGGAGTAGGACTTTCCCTCTTATCCCACGAGAACTTAGTTTCTTTAACAGTCTTTGGTGAGACATTTAAGTTTTTTGAAACTCCAGCTTCTCTGACACTGACAAAACCTTATTTATCTTCATGCTCATTGGCTCATTGCAAATAATCATAACAGATTTGTGAAACATCATTTCTTTTTTACAAAGATTCCATTAATTCTTCACAATATATCAGTTTTTCATATCAGTATTTTTTAATTCTTTTCTTTACTGTATTTTTTATCTTTTTTTCTGACGCAAAAGACAGAATCACTAATCTCTGGATCCTTACACCACTCTAAAGCTCTTTTAGACAGTAGTATTATATTTGCCACTGAGATTGTATTTATTGCCCTGCATTTCTCAAATAGAAAGACTCCATTAAACAATACTTAGGGATTCCTCAATTTCATATTTGAGTGCTATTTGAACACTTGAGTTAATATCATCTGGCTCAAGCAATTTGGTCCTGTTTAATCTATTAATTCACTCCTAAATCTCCTCTATGGGCACTTCACTTTGAGACACTTTTCCCAACTCTGCAGCTGTGAAGCGTGGCTTGGGTGCAGGAATCTTCCAAATCTGTAGAGAACCGTGAAGCAAGAATTTAATTTCACATTTTCATGAAATAGCTAGTACTTCTCTCTCTAGCCAAGGGTAGTTTATGAATGTAATAAGAGGCAGCAATATTTCAGAGTATTTCCTCAGCTTTCGTTACCTGTAATAAAATGTTCAAATAAAATTAATAAAATATCACAACAAGCCTTTGCAAATAAATCCTTCCCAAAACCATTAGAAGGCACTATTAAAGGAGCAGAACTGCACACTAATTTTTGAATTACACATATGTGACAAATCATGGCAAATTGACTATCTTCTGGAAGAAGTCCTGACTTAATCCCCTGTTGGTTTGGACCCGCTGCCTCCTTATCCCCTGGAGAAATCTCCTCCCTTCAAAGAACTCTATTGCTCTAATCATCCCTAAGCATGAAAGCCGGGAGCTCATTATCCCTGTCCGTGTATCCTGTGGTGAGAGCGACCTGCTGCTTTCTGCCAACCTGTATAGAAATGAAACTCTCAGGGAGATGTTTTTTGGCAATTGCTGTTAAAGGGAGGGTGGGTTTGAGGAACATCAGCTTTCCATGAGTTGCACCCAGGAGAACTGCAATCATGTTTTTTAAAGCTGTGGTATCCAGACCTTAAAATGACTCTGTGCAAAATGCAAATCCAGTCTTTAGGGGTGGGTGCTTTGGGGCTGTGCTCCCCCCCAGAATGTCTTTCCCCGCAGCATCCTGTGGGACCTGTTACTGGGTTCAGCCTGTAGGCAACAGGGGCTCTACCTGCCCGCAGGTAGATGACTGCAGGCAGGGTGTCTAATGGGAACCAGCCCTCCCCAACTCCCTTCGGAGCTGGGTATGCTCATCTGAACACAGCCTGAAGCAAGTCAGATGGCTGACAGCTTGAAAAGCTCTGTAGGTTGTCAAGGGAGTTCAGGGTAAACCGCTCCAAGGGGGTCACCTGCCTTGTGTCCCCTCTGCCTGGCTGTGAGTCCTCTGGGAGCGGCATGAGCAACCAGGGACCCTGGGGACCCTCAGGTTCCCTGTCTGTATTTTTTCAGCCTGGATTTCCCCCATTCCCCACTGGAGTAGAGACTAAGAATGGAGGGGAACACAGAGAAGAATTTTCCTGAATTTCCCAATTCCCTGCCCGCACCGCCTCTCGCCCCGCGGCGGAGGCTGCCCTCTCTCAGCACTGATACCATATGTCCGAGGGCGCGGGTAGGAGCAGGTTGTCCCCAGGCAGCCGGCCAGGAGAACAGATGGCGGTGCGAAGGCACTAAAGACTGTGAATCAACCCTGGATGTGGCGGGCACAAGTCAAACAAGAACATTTAAAGGTCTGCCCAGCCTGCACTCAGCCATCTGTGTTAATGGAGAAGAGACACCACTCAGAAGTGGTACTGGGTACAGTAATTCTTATTGGTGCCATTGTAAGAGTCCCAGTTAAGGGGGCTGATCCCTGTATCTGAGAAGTGAAATGTGTCCCATCCTGCCCTGCTTGGAAAGAAGAGGCTCTCCTGTTCCCGAAATAGTAGTCAGTAAGGGAAACAGCTTTTATTTCAGCATAGCTATTTATCTGTTTGTTTTCTTTTAACAGCAATCAAATCAAATCAAATCAGAGTAAATCACTCTGAAGAATCCACAGTGCATCAAAGTGCTGTGCTGTGCTGTGCTTGATGCTGCTCCAGACACAGAACAGTGCATCCTCCCTTGGAGGGAACAGTCTGAGGCAGGGAAGTACCCTCTGAAGTCAAAAAATCTGTGCAACGAGGCCCACAATGCCTCCAGTTAAAATTGCAGATGACTCACTTCTTATCTAAACATGAAGCAGTGAGTGTCTGGGAAGTAGAGAGCAGGTTTTTGCGTGCTCGGGTGTGCTTTTTGGCCACCAGGTCAGGAAGGTGCTAAAGTCTCCTGCAGAGGATATTTACTTCACAGACAGGATAAATCTCTGACCACTCAGATGGGAAATGAGTCCTCTTTGCTTAATAAATTTTGCATGTGTGCTCCTTCCAGTTTTGATTAAACTTTCTTTTAAATTTGTTGTTTAGAGTGGGGAAAACTCTTTAGGTTTCCTTTGAGCGAAGAAAGCTATTTCCCATTTAATAGGGGGTTTACCATTATCCTAATCCTAACTCTGCACTAGTCATGCCCTGACTGCTTTAAGGAAAACAAAATAAATATTTTACTACATATTTTCTGTTGTTTTCTTGGACTGATTTTTGGAACCAATATTTTAGCATTTACAAGAGATAAATAAATATTTTTTAATATGTGCAGTCAAAAGTAACACTCACTGTAATTAAAGTAAGAAGACTTTCCATAATAAATTATTATTAAATAATTATTAAATATTATTATTAAATAATTCCCAAGTATAAAGCAACAGATTCTATTTGGATTCCTTCAATAACATTGTTCACTGATGAATAATATTCATTTATAGATATCACGGGAACAGCAGTTTAAAATGGCTGAAGGAAGACATTTAAAGGAATGATAAGAATTGCTTATATAGTGTTAGAAATTCTGGTACATAAACACATCATTAACTCTAAGACAATAACTGGAGACAATTATTGCAGTTTTGCTGCCAGACAGGTGGCAAAGAGGAGTGACAAAGGTGCTGGCTGGCTTGGCTCCTGCTGTGACACAGCCTCTCCATGTGTCCTTATCTCCATCACTTGGAGACGAGCTCCATGGGTGCGCTGAGGAACCCGATGGCTGCAGCTCTGAAGCAGTGGTCAGTGTCCATACACTGCTGCAGCTGTGGGCATTAGCTTCTTGGGGACACATTCCTGGAGTGCCGCTCCACCCATGGTCCTGTCGCTAGTTTGATAGCTGGTGGACAGTTTTATAGCTGCAAAGCAGGTCGTCAGCAGGGTTAAACCCTGTTGTAGTCCTGCAGGTCCCCACACTTAGGGATGAGGCCCCACCTCAAATACTGTGTTCAGTTCTGGGCCCCTCACTACCGGAAAGACATTGAGGTGCTGGAGCGTGTCCAGAGAAGGGCAACGAAGCTGGTGAGGGCTCTGGAGCACAAGTCTTATGAGGAGCAGCTGAGGGAACTGGGGTTGTTTAGCCTGGAGAAAAGGAGGCTGAGGGAAGACCTTATCGCTCTCTACAACTACCTGAAAGGAGGTTGTAGTGAGGTGGGTGTCTGTCTCTTCTCCCAAGTAACAGGTGATAGGACAAAAGGAAATGGTCTCAAGTTGCACCAGGGGAGATTTAGGATGGGTATAAGGAAAAATTTCTTCATGGAAAGGGTTATCAAACATTGGACCAGGCTGCCCAAGGAAGTGGTGGAGTCACCATCCCTGGAGGTATTTAAAAGATGTGTAGACGTGGTGCTGAAAGTCACGGTTTAGTGGTGGTATTAGCAGTGTTAGGTTGATGGTTGGACTCGATGATCTTAAAGGTCCCTTCCAACCTAGACGATTCTATGATTCTATAGAAGTAAAACACTTCTCCTCTCCGTAAGCATCTCTGCAAAATGCAGTGGCTGGCACAGGCAGAAGCCTCACCACCCTGGTGATGGGCTGAGTTGTCCACAGGATCCTTTTATGGGAGTGCACCAGGCAGCTCTTCATCCATACTTGCCTGAGCAGGGTGGTAGAAAATCTAAAGGCAAGCAAGAAGCAGTCCCGTTTTGTTCTTCTAGCACAGCCATGCTGGCGTTGATGGCTCTGGGCAGCAGCACCTGCAGACAAGCACTGTAGACTGCCTTACTGTGGGGGCTCAGGGGAATCCCCTGTCTGCCATGGACTCTCGTGTCTTTGCTGGGGAGGAAAGACAAAAGCAAAAAATCAACAACCAGTGTAAAATTAAGTGCCTGTAATTTAAATAGAAGCTGCCCTGGGAGTTGCCCCAGGCAATGGAAGAGGCAATGACTGGGACTGGATAACAACAGGGACTTCTGCTCAATCCATGCCATGGGTTTTTTTTCCTTATTTTGGCTCTCCAAGAGGCACCAGGTGGCTTCACGCCACTCAGTCTTGGCCTGGGACACAGGAAAGGAGCAGTGATGGCTTTGGGCCTTGGCCGAGAGGGGTGAGCACCTTTTGCAGGATGCTGGCGCTCACAAGCCCCTCCAAGCTGTGCAGCCTTCACAGGCTTGTCCAAAGACCCACGGCTGTAACAGACCTTTAAAGATCATCATGCAGCAAGTGTGGACCTAAAGCCCGCAATATATTTGTATTCTGCTGGGAGAAAATAAATCAAGGAATGAACACAAAGTTTTTTTTTTCACTGGAACTTTTTTTCTTGCCTTTTTGCAGCAATGTGATATGAAGGAGGGGCATGAGGCTAATGAATTTCGACCTGTTTAGTCATAAAGATTTATACCTGTGGCTTAGAGCTAATATTGACCAATCAAATGGCTCCCCAAATCCTCCCCATTTTATAAAAGTTAATCATAACCTCATGGCAGCCCAGGTACAAAATAAATTTTGATTTACAACTGTACTAAAATGATCGGTATTTTATGCTGATCATTAACAATATTTCACACTGGAGAGCTGTTATATTAGAAACCAGTAAAATGGTGTGTATCACATAACGATATTATATTTGGGCACCACACAGAATACCAAGGGCTTATTGAATTTGTGTCTGAAGGAGACATTTGTTAAAAACATGACCATTGGAAGTGGGAAAAATGTGCATTATTTTCAGAAGTTTATTCTGCTAACACATAGTTGGTGTTAGTGTAACCTTTCTGACTTTGGTGCTGTAAGTGATGCTGATTCATGTATTACTCTGCAATGACCATGCAGAGGGCTGAATATTGAGATTTGATTTCTCTTTGGCCCATGGAAGCTGCAGAGGATATTGGTATGGGTAGGATTAGATGTAATTTTATTCCTGCAACAGAGCTAAGGTTGTAAAAATATATGCTTGGTAGGTTTTTTTTATTCACCTTTTTTCAAAAATTGTTTCCTCTGCTGGGGTTTAAAAATAAACAAGATTAACATTGGGAATATCTCCAGTAGGTTTGTTGATACAGCCTCTGGCTTAATAAGCAAGACACAAGCACACGGTATAATTGCCCTGTGGAAGAAGAGTGATACTCATAATCCTGACACCTGAGGGTTCAAAGAGAAGTTGCTTCATAAAATATACATGTGCACACGTGTGTGCTTGTACAGATCCTGGATAGTTCTGATGAGCATCTGATGGTACCTGGTCCAGCAAAAATGCTCCTGAATCAGCCTTCAAAGGGAACTGTAGATAACTGCACCACCACCGCTGCAGCACTAACAACCCTTTCATTACAGTGCATTTAAAATAATGCATTAAAAAGTGCAGGAGGGTGGGATTGAACAAAAGGACAGGAGAGCACTTTGTAGGCAGTGTGACTTTCCCACCATGTTGTTGTCGTCAGAAGTGACATCTTGAAAGCTTCAGCATTTTCAGTATTTTATGCACAGGAACAAAGCCTCCGGCTTTTAAGAGGTGGCCACTTATGGAGGTGCCTGCATGAAAGCCGAGTTTTTAACAGTCTCCTTGTGATTGCATGAATGCTGACCCCTCTGGAAATACCAGCTGGGGTGTGTGTGCCTATTTTGTGCTATTGTTTTAGGTGTCTGAAATTTCATCTGAGGAGGTACCTTTCGTGTGGCTTACCGCAGGAAGGGGAAGTGTGACTGAAGCACCACATCTCAGCTCACTATCTATTTTATATTGCTAGGTACAAGATAGCTGCTGTTAAAGGACGGTACTTTTGCACACAGCTTTCAATCACTGTTGTTGTAGGAATTGCATTAATTTCTTGAAGCATTTGCAGATGCAGGAATTGTCAGTGCAGTATGTCACAAATAAGGTTTATTTCTATTGTACATGAGGTCCTAGGAACCAGAAAGGAATCAAGTCCTCTCCTCCCAGCTCACTCCTCTCCCGCATTGTATGTGTGACTGTATAAGCACTGAAAAAGAAGGCAATTTCAGTCTGTAAATCCAAATCAATTTTAGGCCAGAGCCACTAAAATAAGTCAACTTGTGGCAAGTCAAGTAATCCAGACAAGGGGAAAAAAGTCCAAATAATGCAGAAGACCACAGACATGATGCAAACATTCAAAGCGATATGGATCTGCGGAGACAGTGGCGATTCTGCTTATGGATGAACCATGGCTTAAACATTCCAGGCTTTCAAATGCCTATCTTTAACCTACTTATTTGCTTATCTGTCCTGTGTTTCAGGATTTGCTCCATCGCATCACCTTGAGCTTTGCTTCTCTGGTCATGTGTTCAGAGCAAAAGTAACTTACTTTCACCTGTGTATTTTCCAGTAGCTACTTGGGGGAGAAACAAAAACCAAAAAATCTACCAATTATTTGGCTGATCATTTTACAGAACTGGCATAAAGAGAGGAGATGAGCATCCCAATGCTTGTTTTGTCTTGTTTTAAACATAGCCGTTGTTGGGTTTGAATACCTTGGATGGAAGGAAAAGAAAGCGCTCTCGAATTAATAGTGAAAAGCTTGGAAACCGAGAGAGTTGACAAAGCACTTTAACAGCCTGCTGCTCTCTGAATGGCAGCTGATAATGAGCTCACAAACTTGTGACTTGCGAGAGCTCATCCGTGAAGGGGGAATGTAAAAATTGCTTTTATGAGTTCTAAAACACTCATAACTTCATTAAGTTTCCCTTTTCACTACTAAAATAAGTTTAATTGCCCTTCATGGGTGAGGAATTATGTTTATTCTAAAGTGATTCATTTTTGTCTCCTGTTGAAGGGATTCTTTTCTTTTGCCTTTTCTTGTGCATTTATCAGCTGTTAGCATGGCGATGGAAAGAGGGGAGGAGAAGGCTGTCACCAAAGCCCTGGCAAACCACTGGTGCTTAATTCCTTGTTTCCACTTGATGGGTTTATACTGTGCTGTTTTTTCCAGTGGCATGAAGGGAGTCGGCGCTCCTGTTCTCTTTGACAGCCAGTGAAAGCTGGGAACCCCGTAAACATTTCACCATGACAAGCTCTATAATTAAAAATAATTATAACAATGAACAGTCAGCAGCAACCAGTCTTCAACATATTTGTGCATGTTTAGTTTTTAGAAATAGTATCTTGTGACAGTCACAGTTACAGTCCTTGCAATGCTAGTTGGGTGCACAGAGTTGAGGTTTCGTTGATGTGTAGTTATTCTGGAAGGTTTCGATCCGTGATTACATATGTGCACGTTGTGTACTACAGGATTTTGCAGAAATCATGTAGACTGAAGAGCTGCTGCACCAGTCTGCTTTGGAAGGGTTTCTCAGACCTCAGAATCTGCTTGCCAGAGTTAAGCCAGACTTCATGAAATGAAGCTTGAAGGGCTGTCCTTCCTCTTCCTGTAGGTGGTCTTCAAGGAGGGAGAGCAAACATTCGATCAACAACTCTAACATGAACAGTGTCCTCATGATTAAGATGGATTTTCTCATTAATAGTAGTTTGCTTCTACATTTTTAATGTTAGTGACCAACATTTGGAAGTTCTTACTCTGTTAGAGTCAAGATCTTATAATAAATTAGGCTGATAGTAAGAGACAGTACCAGTCTGCAGAAAGACCTAGGAACTCCTCCATGGACCAATGTGCCTTTGTGATGATTGCTGGGAAAACACTTGAAAGAGGAAGTTGTTGCCATTCCTAAATTTCTGCAATATTTCACTAGAGACTTTGGCATCTACAGGCAGCACAGCACAACACAGAATAACTCTGAGAAAACTGGAATTCAGAACTGAAAAGCAGAAATGAAGTGGGAAGCTTTGTTCCAGGGCAAGGAAATGAATAGACAGAAGGTGGAGAGCAAAACATTGAAGCAAAGGGAGCATTTATTAAGAACCTGGCAGCCAAAGATGGGAATGTTTTATGATTGCAGTGTCACTGTCTCCTGGTTGTTTGGCTCCCTTTCTAGCCAGCCAGCTTGTTTTGTCCTAGAGATTTAATTTCCCATCCACACAGTTTGTCTCATCACTTTCACTTTTTTATTAGTGGTGATAGAAAAGTCCAGATCTTTTTCTTTTTGCATTTTGGCAAGATTCAATAATCTCTTCAGCAAATTAACAGGCTGAACCATATTTTTTTGTGAGCCTAGCAAGATGAATTTCAAGTAATAGATTTTAAGTTTAGTGCAAAATACACTTGTCTTGACAGCAGCAGCGATTGTGGAGAGGCAGGGAAGTTTTGATTCACTGGTTGTAAGGACCATAACACTGTATTCTAGTTACTTACTCCTGCAGAAGTTACAGCTGAGCAAAGGGGCTTGCTGACCAAGGTCTGTCACAGAAATGGGTACAGCTCATCAGTTTTTGCAAGCAACCATTTCCAGAAGGTCAGGCTATTCCCCAGCTCCTATCAGTTAACAAAGATTCAGAGTTTTTTTCAATTTATCCCAAAAATTTTACAGCTATGTTGTTTCTAGCATCCTGAAAATGACCATGGCAGTCCCCATAGTCCTACACTGTGGGGCAAGACCAAGGTTTTATAAGATGTGTCAGAGACAGGGATTTGTTCCTGCTCATTCCCACAGGTTTCTTTGGGAATTTAATGGGCTTGTGGTGGTGTGACCCCTCTCTTCAGAATGAGGCCAAGAAAAGCATCCAGTTAAGTATTCACAGATTCAGCCAAGATGTTCAAATGCTTCTACAGCTTCTCTCATATAAACAAGTGGTCCAGGCTCCACCTGAGCTAACATTACACTTCTGCAGTCTACAAGTGAGTGAGTCTGCCAAGGTGTTTTCTTACGTTCATGGAGAGAAAAAACATTTTTAAGACATGATTGTAGATGTCTTTAGGATGAGATGAAATGCATCTTAACTTCTCTGAAAATTCCCTGGCTGAGTTTCCAATAGCCACACAAGGAGCCCAGGGTAACTACCAACTCCTACACAGAAGTCTACATTTTATGTGTCTAAATTCTGTTAGATTATTTCCACAGTAATGATGACAGTGAGACAATATTCCAGTCAACAAGGAGCCCTCAAACTAAGTCTTTTGATTGCCCTTCTGTCCTTCATAGTGCCTGATAAAAAGAATTTCCTTTTATTTTAATGTTGTGATTTTAACCTGGAAATTCTGGACCTATTAGTGCAGTTGTAACCATGGATTAATCAAGAAACTGGGCTTTTGCTTTAAATTATGTTTCCTTGCTGCTTCTTTAGAGTCCTTATTCTGCACTGCAAGGTGAAATGTGTTAGGTTAACTGCATTAAGAAAAGAAAATGGAGATTCGTGTTTGCAGGATCTATCTAAGTACCATCTCACCCTTGATGTTACAGTCTAATGGGATTTGAATAATGTACTGGTATCTAACCTCTGTGTACAGATTGAATCTAAATTATTTGTATGAAGGATTCAAGGACATCACTTTCGTCCTTGCTGCTATTCCCTCTTGCCCAACTGGTCTACTGCTGGTTAAGAAAACACTCCCATTCCTACTTTTGAGATTGATGCAGAAAGCATTTCTTAGAGAAAGACACAATATTACAAGCAGAACTCTGAGCTGACAGAGAAGAATTTGCCACAGCAAAGAACCACATCTTGCAAACTCATGATAAATTCCCCTAAATACTATATGACATATCCGGTTCCTTGATTAGATCATTTGCTATAATAGAAATTGTTTTATGGGTTCAGATATGAACGAGTCTCACTTACCTTTCATTACCTAACTGTTGCACAGAAAATCATCAACACAGTTTGATAAAAACTGATTTATTGGAATTTTTGGCAAAAGGGAATGCTTACATGGGAAATCAAAACTCTTAAACAGTGTCTGGTTGCTGCCTGGATGGTGATGGGAGCCTGAGTTGCAAGCAGCCTTGCAAGACCATCTCTGTCTGGATCACATGAGAATTCCCAAAGTGCAGTTCTTATATCCAGCTCGCCCCTGTAATCCAAGGGGAAATGGTGAGGGACCTGCTTCAGCACCTGGAGGTACACAAATCTATGGGGCCGGATGGGATCCACCCGAGGGTACCGAGGGAGCTGGCGGAAGTGCTCACCAGGCCACTTTCCATCATGTATGAGCAGTCCTGGCTGACTGGGGAGGTCCCAGCTGACTGGAGGTTGCCAGATGTGACACCCATCCACAAGAAGGGACATAAGGAGGACCCAGGGAACTATAGGCGGGTCAGTCTGACCTCAGTGCCTGGGAAGGTCATGGAACAGATCATCCTCAGTGCCATCACACGGCACATGCAGGAGAACAGGGTGATCAGGCCCAGTCAGCATGGGTTTGTGAAAGGCAGATCATGCCTGACAAACCTGATCTCTTTCTATGATAGGTGAAAAATTTTTTCACAGAAAAGGTTATAAAACATTGGAATAGGCTGCCCAGGGAGGTGGTGGATTCGCCATCCCTGGAGG
>VZSZ01001847.1:78429-196712 GCA_013398815.1 Ibidorhyncha struthersii
CTCTTCTCCCTAGTGACAAGTGATAGGATGAGAGGAAAGGGGTTCAAGTTAAGCCAGGCAAGGTTTAGGTTGGATATTAGGAAATTAGGATATTAGGTTGGATATCAGGAAAACTTTTTTCACTGAAAGGGTTATCCAGCATTGGAATAGGCTGCCCAGGGAGGTGGTGGATTCGCCATCCCTGGAGGTGTTTAAAAAAAGGGTAGACGTGGTACTTGGGGATATGGTTTAGAAGTGGTTTTTGTCAGGTTAGGTTAATGGTTGGACTCGATGATCTTAAAGGTCCCTTCCAACCTTAACGATTCTATGATTCTATGCCCACTGCAGCAAACCCACAGTCTGTAGTTATTGGTTATCTTAAACTGCAGACAAACATCTCCTGTCTTAGTAAAAAAGTACAACAGTGCAGAATAACAAAAAACTGTCCTTTGTGACCCTTTCTGTATCTGCAAGAGAAGTTTCTATCATCTATTTTCTTACCTATGTAAAATTTGATCAATTTTGCAGAGAGTACTACCTCAGAGAGACCAGATTCTCCATCCAGGGTACTAATCAATATTTCAAAATGTACAGATTTCTCTGAAACGTAAATATTGGTCTAGGCATTGCAGGCACTTCCTGGGGAAGTCTTCAGAATGCTCCAAAATTCCCACCTGGAGAGCTCCTGCACCAAATAGTGAAATGCTTTGAGTGAACAGTGGCAAGGAGTGCAGTCAGTACCCTTGTTTCAGGTTGGTCCGTTGCTTCAACTTCAACAACTTTCTGATCTGTGCAGCTGGGGGGTTCCTGGCCATGCAAGGAATTAATAATATAAGTGTATGGGGTGTACGCACAGGCACACTCCTGATTGCCTGCTACACTGCAGCTATCACTACAGGACAAACTGATTGACTTCCATAGCTCTTACCCAAACATAGGTGTCTTCCCAGGCCTCCTGTCCAGTGAACAAACTAGAATAGTCCAGTGGGATCCAAGCCACCGTTTAGTAGTGCCACTTCTTTCCAATGACTAGGTAGCAAGCTTGCTTCCAACTTGGGTGCTCTGAGTGGATACTAAAGCTAGATTCGGTAAATCCAGACTTCGGTTCCTTCATCACCTGTGAATGAGCTCTCCCAGCTTAACACAGCAGCTCCTGAAGAAGCAAACACAAATTAGTTATCAGGTACATCATGGAAAGGTATTCTACTAGCTTGCAAACTCTTTCTGGTTCCCATTCTCATGCTGGATGGTGACACATTTGAACCAAAACTTACCCTGTAATAAAAGGAATTGAAGTCAGGGCAGAAATTATGTCTGCTTCACATTCAGTAGCATCTTGAATCAACCACAAACATTAAATAGTTACACAGAAAATCCTCTCGCACCCCCATGAGTTTCCAAGCAGGAGTGAAAGATCATCTCTGGGGCCAGATTTCCTGCTGCTTCTGTTAAATGCTAGCAAACACAAGGGTGAAAGATGGCAGATAGACCATGCAGAGACTGTACGGACCTTTTCACAGCTGACTAGATAGCAAGAAGGGCCAGGAAGAAAGTAAGAGGGTAAGTCAGTCCTGCAGGTTCAGGCAGAGTCATGTCAGCACTCCAGATGGAGCAAACCGTGGCATCTGAGTGGATAGAGGAACTATGATTCTTGATTGCACTGAACAGCCCAAGGTGCGTGTCTTCTGTCCCCTTGACATAAATCTACTCTAATGACACATTGTTGTATTGCTGCTTTCTGTGGGCTTCAGGCACTGAGCTACAAATTTCAAAGCCCAGAGTTTTGGCAACAGCATTGGGTATATGTCATTAATTTTGCAAAGTGAGTCTCAAAAATGATTGTGGCATTTTAGATAGAGTATTCCTTCTTCACCTTATGTGTGCAAAATGCTTTAAAGAGCAGAGACAGTTCCAGACAGAGATATAGCCAGAAAATTCTAATCAAGGAGTAACACAAGGAGGAAGAGGCAAAGGATGTTTACCACTCACTGAACCTTTCTTTCTCTTCATTTAGCTGTTCGTGTTTGCCCTGTCTTTCCCATCTGTTTTACTTCCACATTTGAAGTTTTTGCACATCACCACTAGGCTGGACTGTTCATAGTAACAGTTTATTGGCATTATTGGTTCACGGTATTAAAAGCTCCCTTAGACCATGAAATTTTAATAAAGTGAAATATATTCATTCTTGTGAAAAAGCAGATGTAGGGAAAATGAATTGATCAGGAATGACTGATAATCAATTTCCTCTGGTAAGCACACAAAATAATTATTCATCCAGACCTTATTGTTTAATTTGCCTCCTCTGTTCATGCATCTTATAGACAATCCATCAGCATTTCCCTGCTTCCACCAGAAGTAAAATGATATCTTAACAACACAGCTTTCAAATATGGATTGTTCAAGTATTATGTGCAAAGTATATCATCAAAGAAATCCCCTCTACAAAAATGTTCTTCAAAATCTTTAACCAAGTCCACAAAATGAAGATTTGTCGGGCTGACAGCATTCATTACAAATGGAAGTTTAAAAATAACAGCATCAGTCAAACTAAGTAGTGGCTGTTTGAAACAATGTCATGGTCTCTTTTGTAATGGCTATTTAAGATTTAATGGTGGCACAAGCAAACAGAGGTCAACAATGCCTCTGACCCAACTTCTGGTCACTTTCTACTGCCTTGCACATTCCTCTTCAGAAAACAAACTGAAAACAACTTGATAGAAATAGCAGGCTTATTATTGACCACAAGTTGATAGCAGCAACATGTTGATTATCAAACCTTTAGACTCGGTTTGTGTCAGAAGTGGTGGTCTCTGCAAGAAATATGGTTCCTTATAGTGTCAGGCATTGTATAATGGAGAGAAGCATTGTCCTGTCTCCAGAGACCTCCTACGTGTGGCACAAGCCCACAGAGGGGGCTGATTCTGATCGAATGTGGGTGTATGGAGTGGGAGTAGAGACCACGACATTCATTATAGTCATTGGTGAAATAGGTGCTTTTAGAGTGAGTCATCTAAAAGAAGGGTCTGACTGAGACTAGATGAGTTACATCCTGACTGTGCCGATTCGTCCCCATTAACTGTAAGGGCAACTGGCTCAGATGGAAACTTCCGTCCTGCAGCCATCCCAAGTTAAGGAAAGTGATCCCACCTCAGAGACCAGCCCAAGAGAGTCAGTCAGATGAATGCAAGTTTCATCGGCTGCAATCCCAGCACAGCAGAGACAGAGGTGATCGCTTCCTTTGTTCACAATTGCAAAAGATCCTAAAGGAAGCAGTGGCTATGGTTAAAAATAATTACTATCTCTGCCTTGCTGTCCTGGAAGATTAAGATATTTCCTGAATGACTTACAATAGATGCCTAGGGGGATGAGGGAGAATCAGTCTCAAAATTTGGGCTCAGCCAGCAGTGCTGGTTCAGGCTCTCCTTGGCTGTAGGTGGAAAGCCCACCACCACCCTCAGCAGCGCCCCTGGGGCAAACTCCTGGAAGGATACCAGCCTCAGAGCTATGGGTGGCACCCCCAACCAAAAGCATCTAGGTGCCACATTCCTTTTCAGTTGAAAGTATGTGCTCCTGTACATCAGCCATCCTGGTCAGAGAAAGGGATGCGTGTGGCTCCTCACTTCCTTTTCTCAAGGAGCAATGCAACAATTACTCAAATCCCGCTTTTAGACTGCCTGCCCCCCAGGAGCACTTCTAAGCTATGAAAACAGAGTACAGAGAGAAAGCTGTGGAAACTGTATCAAACTAATAAATTCCTGCAGAGGAGAAGGAGTAGGGTGTTTGGCTCTGGGTGTGATGGGCTGCCTATTCAAGATTGATTGCTTAGCTGAGCCCCATACTAGGGAACTTTTTAATTTCCCTTCTGGCAAACATTAACTTCCTTCGCTTTCTTGTTACATTCACTAATCCTAGAGGGAAATATTTTGCTGACTACAACAATATTTTTTGTGCTAAATTATTCCACTCGTGCAAATCTGGCCCTGTGAGGTGCTCAGTCCTCTCTGCTCTTTCCAGAAATGAGTTGGGATGCATAGAAGCTGATGGTTTGCAAAAGGATCATAAGATCATCCAGGTTCATGCTCACTGTGAACAAAACAAGGCAACTGTAGCATCCAGTTGGCAAACCTGCTAAACGAATATCGATGCTCATAAGAAAAGCAGAGCTGGACAACATGATGGGTGTGATACGGCTGTTCTCATCTGCAAGAATAATTAGGAACCTAATACATTATTTAACAACTACTCGATGAGCTTGTAAATGTTGCACATACCAGGCTAAGAAAGGAATCTACAATTTTACAAGGACACTCTGCTCTTCAGGTAGCACTGGTGGCTCTAGAAATATGTTTTGTTAGAGGTATCTTTTAAGAGCTTTTTTTCATAGCCCTCCACCAGAGAGAAAACCATTGCATTTCTTGTCCTGTAGCATTGCTCTGTCTGCTCCCTAGGTATGGTCATGCTTGTCAGACCAGTGGTGTCAAGTTAAAGATGTATTAAGATATTATGAGACTGCTTGAACTGGTAGTAAAGCAGAGTAGCACTTCTCTAATCAAATCTAAATCTTACTGTTTCTTCATAGGGAAGAGTGATTCAGGGGCTGGCCTAAACACACTGCTTTATTAGTTACTTTCTGCATGGGAAAATCATTAAGAAATGAATTTTCTAAGACAGTCATATACTTGAACTTACAGATAAGGCTCTGAATGGGATTTTCTAATGCTTATTTGCATCTTAAAGTAGCCAAAGTGGAAGTAAGACATGGACCTGTCTGTGTCTAGCCAGCTTCAAAAAATTTTGGGGATCAGTAGGAAAAATGACCTGACACAATTCTTTTTTGTTCTCTAAATATTTTATTTTAAATATAAATAATCTAAATATAAAATGGGGGGGAATAGAAAACCAGGATGACGAGGGCAAAATAAAATGTCTTGTTGGAAAACTGTCAAGGCAATTAGTGGACTGAAACTTTGTTTTAAAGGTTGCATTTTTTAATGACTCCTGGACATTACTTTGTAGGTTTGACCCATCTTTGAAGAAAAATTCTGTTTTGCTAAGCCAGTATTTCAGGCAAAGCAAGTGGTCTAGCTTCCTCAAATGTACCCATTGCCTTTTACTTCACTGATGAACTCATAGGGTTTGCTAAGGATAAGTGAATAGAGGACTCTGATGTTCAGACAGAAAAAAATGAATTCTCTCCACATACAGCCCTGAGTGTCACTAAGAAAGACAGCAAAGTGCTGCCAAGGACTTTTGAGCACTGCTGGTTTTGGAAGCCTATAGGCAGCAGCTGCAAGCTCCCTAAATTACGTATGGGCACTACACGAACCACTGGCTTCCCACTCATAGTAGACAAGACCTTCAAAGGTCAACTCTGCCGATATTAATCAATGTATCATTGCCAAAAGGTGTCTGCACAGCTTTGTCATAGGGACCTGCAAAAGTGGAGAAGCTGGGCCTTCTTAGTGCTTCAATAACTTTAAAAAGTTTTTCCTAACAACTAACAAGAGTCTGCTGCAGTCTAACGCTGTTTCTTTCTTTCTTATCCACAAGACTGAGTGAGCATTTTATCTCTTGCTGCTTATAATAATTTTTTGCATCTCTGAAGGTGGTTACTGTCTGTCATTTTTGACTAAACAACTCCAGTTAACTCCTCAAATCTTCCACAGGTTGTCCACATTATTACTGGAGTGCTCCAGACCAAATGCAGTGGTTGAGCTGAATCTGTAGCTTTTCTGTGGCGAATGGAAGATTACCCATGCCACCATTCTTATGCATCCCAACTTGACGCCTGTTTTCATGACCCCATTGACGTATTTGCCAAGGCACCAACTCATACCTCCAAATCCTTTTCTGCAGCACCACTAGCCACACCAGCACACCCTAGCCAGTGGGTTTTGTGCAGCTGAATGCCTCCACCCAACTGGATCCAGGAACTTTTTTTACTGAGCTACTACGTCTAATATTTTTTTATAAATACATAAATAATCTCCTGTAGTATCCCCTTTGTATCTCATACAGGCACAAGTCCTTAGCATAAACAATTGACAAAGACACATTTGAAGATTTTACTATTTTTATCTTTTTTTTGGTGCTATTACATGTCAAAATAACATTAGACACTTAACAAAGTCAAAGCACCGTCACTTCTTGAGAACTTACTTTTCCTCCAGGTATTTTCTGCAGTTTGGGAACATGCAGGTGACTTCGACTCTGCCACAGGGTCACACATATGAAATCTGTGGTGGATTGATTTAATATTGAAGAAAGCAGGACTGAATGTGTTATTAGTCAGGTTTGCAATGCAGGCAACTTGTGCGTAATCCAGAGAGAAGGCTGGGTACATATTATCCTGAACTGAAACATCACTCGCGGTAGTAACAGCTGCCATTCCACCTGCTTCGGTTCACCTGGAGAAATTTTCCCCTGGAATTTCAATCCCTAAGAGCTTCCCTAGCACATTCCTGTACACAGAGATGAGGAGATAATATGTCATTATTATGTCATAATATGTCATTATTTCACTCTGAGGGTGGTGAGGCAGTGGAACAAGTTGCCCAGGGAAGCTGTGGAGGCCCCGTCCCTGGAGGTGTTCAAGGCCAGGTTGGATGGTGCTTTGAGCAACCTGGTCTAGTGGGAGGTGTCCCTATGGCAGGGGGGTTGGAGCTAGGTGATCTTTAAGGTCCCTTCCAACCTGAACCATTCTGTGATTCTATAGTTCTATGATTATTAAGGACACAAGGAATGCAGAAATGATTTATCGTCTGATGGGCTTTTGCTGACTGAAAGTAAACAAGTCTTTCAAAAAAGAAGATAAAATATAATCCTTGTGGAATGGTAACGGTAATTCAGCAGGAGTCACTTAGCCAGTTTAAATTTCAGAGGCAGCATAAACAAGGTGCCTGAATTCAAGTGTTCATGCCTGTTGGCTGCTTTACTATCAAACCATTTCACTCTCCTGAACAGCAGCAGGCATGTTCCTGCACTCACATCACGTGCTGTGCTCAATGGGATAAAGGGCAAAACCTTCCCAATTTCAAAGCTGCTGCTCACCATGATGTACCAGACTGTGTAAATCACTTGGGGGCTTTCCATCTATGATCAGCTCCTATAAGGAGCCCAGTGCTCCTCTGATTTGTGTACTTGTGCTTCAGAAAGATCTGTTGCCCAGCCCTGCCTGCAATCCCCATGCTAAGCAGTGTATCTAGCACCCCGTTGATTTTAAGTTCAAGACACCACTCCATATGAATGGCAAGATTCGGCCCTGCATGGAGTTCCCTCAGTGGTAATACCTAGGGGACCAAGTCATGAATCCGAGTCTCATTGGGGTAGATGATACACAAACACAGTTTTTTTTTATAGCTTAACACAGACATGTTGCTTTAAAAGCCTGATATTTCAAATGTAGGTGCTGAGGCAGTTAAACATGACTTCTAATGCATTACCAAAGAAACAGGAATGAAGTGCTTTGTTGCTACAACAAACCAACCAGGTCGATGCAGAGGTGATTTTACACACATAAATCTGGACACACTTTTTAAGGATTAAGTAAGCCAGTTCATATTATTCCTAATAAGGCAAACAGTATTACCCCACTGGAAATCCCACCCAGTTTAAACAAAAAATACAGAAAAAAGATGTTAAAAATTACAAGTTGAGCCATGAAAATCAAGTCTGAATAATATTTATGCAACAAAATAGACTTGGGGTGTTATTTTTTTTCAGCACTGATCTAAATTATTCATGAAGCTAGGCAAAGATTGTGGTGAAAAGGTAGCATCTTTTGTCACAGCAACTGGTTTACTTTGAAACAACAGATATGTTTCAGGCTCAAATGCTCTTTGCTGGGCCAGGAATAGGTACAGCAAACTTCAAAGGTGATTATGAGCCGAGAACAAAGGATGGAATTTAACTAGGTTCTCTTAATCATTTAGGGGGGGGGAAAAAAAAAGAAAAAATTGAAAAAAGTTTGGTACCTGTGGTATAGAAGAAAGGATATTACAAGGTGAAAAGTGACATGGCAGTATCTTCTACTGGAAGGAGATACACAAGGCAAAAGAGAGAGGGAGAAATTATAGCTCATGGCACATGGGTGGTTTCGCTGGGAAGCGAATTGGAGTGTGGTGGTGAAGGGAAAGAATTATAGCATGCCATAAATGTTTGTCTCTGTTGATGCTGTGACTTTTTCTTATCATGAATAATGCCTTTTGATTGTCACCTTTGGAAAGTGTTTTCTAGCTTTCTCTTGAGGATCAAGACAGAGAGCGGAAATTGAGTGGTAGTGTTGTAAAAATTTGTCGTCTACTAATAACTGGACAGTTTTGCCCTTTTGCTTTGCCTGTGCAAGTGGTTTCTGATTCATGGGGGTTGTTTCATACATAAAATTTCTAGAGGACATCATGAAGTGAGTGAGGTGTATTACATTCTGGGTGGAACAAGCATAGGATTTGGGGATATTTTTAAGATTTGGAATATATAGACAATTTTCATACACATTACTCAAGGAATAATCTGATTCCACTTGGTACATGTTGTTCTGTGGTATTTTCCTTTTAACGTTGAGTTTAGTGATCTCTGGTACAGCTTAAGGTTTGGGAAACAAGTTTCTGAGAAAAATTCAAAGTTGCATCATGTTTTACTGTCTGTTGAAAATATTTGCTGGGCAAGCAGCCTCTTTAGACTGTGAAGGGGAGTATGGTTTCTCCTTAGAGCAGATGTGGTGGTGTTGAAAAACTGACAGCCTATTATATTCTTTTTGATATGTTTTGGATGACTGCTGGGTTTGTGTTGGTGGGGGTGCTGGCTTGCACATTTTTATATAATATAATTTTTTGCTTACCATTTTTATGCTGACCATGGTTTGCTGGACTTCGATACTGCTAGAGCAGTGTTCAAGAGACAGTTTGGTGGAGGACTGAAGTATACTAATTTTATCATAGAAACCAGTGAGGGAATCCAAACTTTCAGCCCGGACAATAAAGATGCCATCTGTGTTTCTCAGGTAAAATGCTGATTAAAGTTGGCTTCAAACTGTGGTTGTTTAAATGTCTTAAGCACTGAACGATGAAGTTGTTGCAGTGTGGAGCCACTTTGGTGCCTACAGCTGTTCATACAGTCTGGAGAAACTGTTGGCAAGGGCTATGAAAAAGGTGAACTTGGCAATATATTTAGGTTAGCCTAAAGGTTGGCCTTATTCTGGCAAGTCCTCAGTGCAGGCTGTAGGCATGCAGGACAGGCTGTGCTACCACCGAGGGTGTATCCTTCATGACTTCGAGGTCATCTTCATCCTTCAAGGTGTATATCCTTCATGACTAAGATGGTAGCAGCAAGGTAGTTTAAGCTGTACCATCAACTTAATTTAGCTTTGAAGGTGGTTGAGTTTACTTTGGGCTGGAGGAAGGGCTTGTTTACGTAAAACGTCCCTATTTTGGCCAGAGGTGACAACCAATCCAGAAAACTGCTTTACATCCCACCACAAAACTTGCTTCACTTATACCCTTGGTCCACCAAGCTTCAAAGCTTGCTAAATATTTCCACAGCTGTTCAAAGGAAAACCCTTGTCGCAGTCTGCAGCATTGCCGTCTGCTTTGGCTGCAACCTGGACCAAGATCCCCAAGCCCTACCTGGCCACAGAACACAAGAGATGACTACCAGGCAGTGGCCTCCTCCCAGCATCCCTGGTTCAGCCACTGTTGATGTTACATCTCCTCAGATCACACCCGGGAGCAGTTGTTTCTCCTGCTGCTCGCTCTATGCTTCTCTCTCTCCATCCAAGTGCCCTCGAGGTCCTGCAATGACTGCACTGGAAGATGTATCAGCTGTTAAAAAACAATAACAATTTAATCTAAAGCCCACTACACGTTACTGCTCGCAAGCCAAGGACACTGATTGAATACATCAAAAGAAGCGAGGGCCTGGATTTCTGACAGCCATGTAATGAATTGCAATTAACTATGCAGTCACCACTCACAGAAGAATTATAAACCAGAGAAGGAAAAGAAAATGGAATATTTGAAAGCAAAATAATTATTTAGATCCTGCTATTCAGAGTGCTTAGGCAGACACATAGTGGCTCTATGAGAAGTACAAGGGGCAGGCCAGGGGGCAAAAAAAGAAAGAAAAAGCCAGGCTGATGGGGGGGAATAAGATGGTAGGTGACAGGCAGTGCTCAGTCATCAGGTTTCTGTGGGAAAGGGTGATCTGGTGTATTTGGGAAAAGCAGAAGTCTCACGCAGCCGATGCCCTGGCAGGGAGGGAGCGGTGCACACTTGTGTCTCCTGTCCGCTGTTAAACGCAGTGCCTGCAGGGAGCCCTACAGCACCCAGCAAGCTGGGAGAGTACCCGTTTGCAAACACAGCCAAATCCTTCCCCATGCAAACATCCTCAGCTTTGCCGGCTGCCTCCAGGGAGGGCTCAGCTCACTTTCACCACTTGCCCACAGGCAGGGAAAGCCCTCTCATGCCCGAGGTCACCCTTCTCCACCAGCACCGTTAGCCCTCGGGGCTTGACAGCAGCTAGTCTGAAGCATCCAAGTGGACATCAAAATCCCAGTCCTGCTGCTGGCAGTGGTGGCGTTTCACCCACCAATAGATGTGGGCTCAGAATCTGTCCTTGAGCGCCAGATTCACTGGTCTCAGTACATGGCCACCAGCATCTGCCAAACCACAGAGCAGACCAGCAGGACAGGAAGACAAAGGGGTAGAATTAACTTTAGAAATGGTGTGAGCCCAGAGTTGTAATAGCATTACAGTATCAGAAATGGTTTCAAAGACTGGGAAAAATACAAGTAAATCAAGAATGTGGTACTGGAAAGAGAACAAAAGCTTGGAAGTAGAAAAACATGACACAGCTTAAAAAGGCACAGGCAGAAAGTAATAAAACAAAAGCACAGAAAAGAATGCATTATAATAAAGAAGTAAAAACCTCTCTGGTAATATGATAGTGAAATGGGAGGAAAAAGAAAGGATAGCTGAATCTGGAACAGAACAGCATGTAGGAAAATATAGAATCTGATTAACAGAATGCTGCAACTTTCCTTTGAAATGGGAAAGGAACACATTGAATATTGCAAAAGATACAAATTATAGAGAGGGAAAAGGATACTACAGGAAACACGTCTGTGGAGGCTAAATCACAGACAAGCAAAACTGGACCGGGGAGGTAAAAAAGCAAAAATTATAGGCAAGGACAATAGAGGTTTCTGCTAAGTACTAAGCAGGAAATTACAGACAAAGAATGCAATTCTAGGAAAAATAGCAGCTGTACAACACAATATGGACATGAAACAATGCTTGTAACAATAAAAAGTCACTTATGAGGAGAAATTGTATTCATGAAAACAACAACGACAATAAAGGGATTAACAATATGGAAACAACTGAAGATGAAAATATTTGGGTTAGAGAAAGGGTAACGATGGCACAGAAATCAGTGACAAATCACAACCACGGCTTTCACAGTATTTCTTCGCATCTTGTATGAAAGAAATGCTTACAGCAGATGTCCTTCCCTGCACCTCTAGGAAGGCACAGATTTATTTCAAGCTTGTTATTATTATTATTATTGCTGGCATTATAGGAGGCTTAATGACATCAGCCGTGGGTCACGGCTCCATCTGTTCTATGCACTGTCCAAACATTCAGGGTAACTTTATGATTTATGGCCCGGCAGAAGGAACCTAAGCTGATCATCAGGAGAGGCAATAGTTTGGTAAATTTGCAGGTTAGTTAGCAGTGAGTTTCTTGGAAGTGCCACTGAAAAGAAAAATGTAGTCCAGTGGAACAAACTATAGTCCGGACACCACTTTAGTTAGGTCCAAGTTTGGCACAACCACTGGACTATTGGGTAATTTGTCTATTTTTTTCCTGGACAGACCGGCACTCTCTGATGGGCAGAGATCCCATACAATCAATGATTTCAAAGGGTTTGAGATTGCTACTGAAATGAAGAACCCCATACCAAGTTTGGTATTTGGAGCATAATGTTCAATCAGTGATGTCTGCAAAGCAAATGTGGTATGAAGCCGGGGAAAACGCAGAGCATTTAAAATGGTTCATAATATAATGTTCAAGGTTATATGTTTCATAATATAATGTTTAAGTTTATATCCAGTTTGCAGACAAGAAGCTATATTAGCTGAGACTAGCAATGTACCCAATAGATTTTACAACAGAAATATTAATTAGAGAATGTGGATGAGGATGAGGAAGAAAGGTAAAGAAGACACTAGGCTGTATTCACAAGATCTTGCAGTGACACCAGAAACAAGGCATTGACTTTCTTGAGCAGGGAGTGAGAAAGATGGAGGTGATGTAGATGGCAAAGTGGAAGAAGACCTTGACACTTGCCATAGCACCCTTTTGGGCAGGCTGGGAGAAGCACAGAAGCACAGAAGCAAACCTAGCCTAGTCAAGGAGACTAAGTAGATAACCTAGAGGGAGAGAGGAGAGATGATGAAGTAGCCAAGAAGGGTCTCACTGATATATTTTGCAGTTTAATCTTCTTTTGTAACTTAGTTCCAAAACTAAAAATGTGTATTTTTTAAGTAAAGAGTAGTCCTGTTCTTGCACTTTGAACAGACTTACCACTGGGCTAGTATAACACACAGCAAGGTTTTCATTACCCCAAGAGTGGCAAATCTTAATGTTGGGATGCTATCTCATCAAAGATGTCCTGTCAATAATGTACTGAAATGCCCAGGTCCCCATCTGCCCACATCCAGGCAGTACCATAGAAGACCTTCCACGGGAGCTACACAAGACTGTTTGTGAGTGGCATGGGGAGGTTCAGGGGATGAAGAAATGACTTTCAGTGGGCAGCGACAGTCAGAAAAACTTTCTGGCACACAACAGCAAGCGATGGCACATGTTTAAACCCTGCATGTTCATAGGGATTACAGGTTATATTAAAACTACTTTAGTGAGGTGTCACACAGAGCCAATAACAGGGACAATGTTCAGCTTGGAAAACGAAGATCTCCTGAAGCCATTTCTGCTGCAGTCAGCCTTGCATGCCAGAGCCACATCGGCTAAAATCCAGAGACCAGACAGCAAATGGCTTTACAAAATCTGTGACTGCAGACAGGTCATGACTCAGATGATCTCCTCCATAAGGCGTGGAGCACATCTCTGAGGAACATCAGCAATCGTCGGAGGTCAACAGGAGCTGAGGGGGATACTCAGCTCCTCACAGACTTAGTCCCAGACTGCAGTCAATTGTCCCTGTGGCAAGCATGGTTCATCTGGCCTCTCGAGCTGTTCTTGGCCTCCAGGAAATTGTAGCACTTCAAAACAAAAAGAAGTACAGAAGTCATGTCACATTGTGCTGGGACTGGGAGGACCTGAAATTACAGGCTGTTGTCTTAGCATTTCATGCTATTAAGAATTTTCTCTGACAGGTTTCTTCATGTTGCTGGCTCCTACGCTCCTCATAAATGAGCAAAAAAGGTCATAACTTGCACTGCCAGAGTTTTCACTGACAGAAATACAGTAGTCTGCTATCAGTGCCAGAGTACCACACTTGCTGCACTTCCAACTCAGACTCCGGCAACTTCCTTCCATCACTCCCACAACTGCAGTGAGGTGTCCAGATAAATCACTGTCTGTAGACTTTCAGACAGTGCTCGGCACCCAGCACCCAGCCAAAAAAGAGAAAGTAGTCCCCATGCTGTGCTTTGGGCACGTTATCTGTTAGTAGACTGCTGCGGGCACTGAATACATTTAATTCTCCTATGCAAATGGCTCCTTCTGCAAAGCCTCGTACTTCCCAAGGAATGCGGAGGTGACTGGGAGGATCATCAGCCTCTGTGAAAGAAGCACGGCGGGGGGAGGGGGAGATATATTCTCAGCTGTGAAAACTCAGAGTCCTTTGGATTTTTTTAATTAGGCTTGCAACATCATTTAAACATCCCAAATGCCCTCCCCTCCCCAAATAAGGAAGCTGAATTAGTGTTTTGACCTAATTTTGGTTAATATACAGCATTGTTTAGACCAGAGCAATCTTGGTAAAAAAATAACCTATTCTTAGTATGAGTTGAGGTCATCACGTCCAAAGAAAATGCTGGGAGTTCCAAGGTTAATTCTAAGGGAAAAGGTGAAACATGAAGGAAGGACCTCTAAGGGAACAGCAATCCAAGTTAAGCACATTTTAATGAAAGGGAAGAAATAACTGTGTACTGCTGCCAGTGCACCAGCTTTTCATCCAATAGCAGAGTCTGATGAATGTGTCTGTTCATTTCGTTATTAGTTTTGCACTTGACACCTCTGACCTGGATTCTCTGTATCAGCCTGTGGATTTAGCTGACTAAATGGAGAAGTCTATAGCTGAGCTAGTTACTGTAGGTTCCCTTTAAAGTCAATGGAGATCCAATGAACAGGGACAGAGGTGGGGGAAAATCACCATACTGAGAGAGGCATCTAAAATCGGTCACACGACTTCCACTCTTAAACTACCTTTTTCTCTCCATTGTCAGCAAAGAGTCTTACAGAGGCAGATCTTCCCAATAAGTCTGAATGGGGAATGTTATTTTGATTCTTCTGTGATCATAGTTAGGTCTTACAAAGTCTTTTTTACTCATGTACCCTCTTTTTCTAGTCATCTCAAGTCACTAACTAAAATAATAAAAAAGGGGACATGGTGCTGCAGTCGCTGACAGAGACTCACATAGGAAACTCACCTCTTTGAGGTATATTAGGATAGCCCAGGAGTAGCCTGTGATGTCTAGATGCCAAGGCCTGAAGATGCAGGAGCCATAGGGCAGAATTTTGCTTTCAGGCTAGAAGACCCCCTTTCCTGCATTTGTGGGTCTCAGACAACTATGTCCTTGTGGCTGAGGAAAGAAACCTGTTTGTAATGAGTCTCAGCATCCAGTCTGTCTTCCTTGGAGCACCAAGCATTCATATATAGTAGTAAGCATGAAAACCTAACATCAGCCCTTCAAAATTTTGCATAACCCGCATGACTTCTCCCCTCTATAGCACCTTATACACTCAGGATCTGTCTAAAGTGCTAAACTGAGCTTTGTTTGCCTAATCACTTACCACTCCAGGTCCTGTAGGACAGCTGCCATTCCCAGGCCTGGCTTGCCCAGGACTCACAGCATGGACACAAAACCCCACTCAGCTGCAGAGTCTGGGGCACGCAGGGGTTAAGCACATGTATATTCACACAGTCTGCACAAGCACTGCTGCATTCAGAAGCTTTAATTTTAACTCCCACCCCTTGTTATTGTAGTATACTTACTCTGTTTCCAGCTGTCTCCACAGAGGTTTCACTGCAGGGGTCTTGTAACTCAAGACCTTAATACTTTATAATTGAGTTAAGTTAGGGCAGCCAGGGGACTTGTGTCTCTCTGTATCACTTTCACAACAAGGACGTGCACTATCTAGCTGCGTGCTGGATAAAAGTAGTTGTAAAGGTCCTGGCAGATGGTCTTGGCCACCACATCACACAGCTCTTCCACATCACGAGGAAAATACTCACCTCCCCAGCCAAAAGCATGAGAGGAGCGATTACAGCATCTGTGCTGTCTAACATGGGCTGTGGGAGGCCATAAGCAGCACAGCTATGCTGTAGTCACTGCTGTTGCCCTTTATGGTCCCTTTTTTTTTTTTATTTGGTTCATTTTATACCTCAGTGCACATGATGGTTTTTGGTTTGCCTCCAGATTGCACAGAGACAGCTATTGCTTTTGCAGAGATTTGTGCACCTTTCCCCGTTAGCCAGCTTTATGCTTTCAGTTGCCAAATTCCTGCTTGTTAAGAAGCCAGGCAGGCCACTTCAAAATCAACCATCGCAGCTTAGAAATAATTGCATATTTCTAATCAATGTACATGGGGTTGATTTGTTCCCTTGCCCCCATCTCTGGCTGACGTGCCCTGATGGACACTCCTCAGGTGGCTGCTTGGACTTTATGCCCAAGCCTCTGGCTTGCAGAGGGTCACAAGAGTCTGGACACAAAACTGGAGCAGATGTTCTCAGTGTAAACACTGGTTTTGACCCAGTGGTCTTTGCCCTGAACCTAGCGCTAGGTTCACCAAGCCTTTTTAGCTGCTGCTGTGTGCACTGAAGTAGTCTCCAAAGCCATCTCTTGTTTTGCACTTTGGGAATGGTGAGACCCACAGATAATCCAGGTTTCTCCAACGTGAGGTGTCACTTTCTTATCCCATACCAACAAGATTTCTCCTCCAAAAGGTCTTCTTCCCTTCACCTTACAATTTTGTCATCTATACATCCAAAAATGAACACAAGTCCCAAACGTAATTGTATTAGAGTATTACTGAATGCGGATGTAAACATAGTTTTCTCACGAGGCTTTGGAGACGATTTGACACAGTCCCAGTTAGCAAGTGCTGACACGTAGCAATTAAATCAAACACTCATCTGTTTTTGCATAAACTTATTTCCCAGTTTTACAACAGCAGTGTATTAGGGCCATGATGCCCCACATGAGAAGAAAAGGAGAAATAGCAGTTGGGATCACAAGCGTTAAAAACAGTTTCCATCTAAGATGATGAAGGAGACCACAGCCAGATGTGTTTAGGAAACTGTAATGGCACCACTTCTAAAATATTCTCCATCCATTAGATGCCTTTGTGCTTACGGTGTGCCAAGCAGAGCGTGACAACTGGTTAACAAGGGAAACAGAGCTGGAACTCCAGCCCCGTGGAAGCTTCTATTTTTTTAATGTCTGTAGCCTGAAATTGTTTATCTGAACATCTGCTTCATTAAGAGACATTGTGATGCTTATTCGCAACAGCAACAAAGAGCTACAGAAAGCACTTTTCCATCTCTTTTTCCTACCCATAACCCCCTTCAAAACTTTTCCACTACAGATGTATGTCACAACACATACTGTTGGCTTTCATTGTGGTTCCCCATGAACAATGGTAATATTGTGCTTCAAGGGAGCATCTTGGAAAGCAGACCAGTGATTTCTGAGTGTTTCTGAAGTAACAATCTAAGCAATTTTATTGTTGTTTCTGTTGTTGAGAGAGACCTTAAACTGGGAACAAGGGAATATCTGCAAGTAATCTGCAATTACCCAGATATTGTCAGCACCCTGGTTAGAATCAAGTTGAAAAGGCTGAAGTACAGATGTGGTTTTGGAGCCTTGTGCTCCACTGACAAGCAGGTGCATGAGGAGGCAGAATTTTAAGCTGTCCCCCAAGCACGATCAGGAGTGTTGCTTTTCCACTATTTCCTCCTTCGTCAGCTTCTTTGTTACTTTATACAAAACAATGAAGATTACTAGAAAAACCTGTATTGCACATCCCCTTTTACCAGGAAAGACTGTTATCTTTATGCTGCTTAGTTGTTATTTATTCTTCTTATCAATATTGCTTACTGCTTATTTTGTCTTTGATTTTCTACTTGGTGACCTCCTGCTTCATCTTTTTTTAGAGAAGTCTGGCCAATGATTGCAATAGTTTTAGCACAGTACCAAGGATCCTCTCTCCTCCACACTGCTAGACTGTTTACTAGTATTTTAATATAATATCTAAAACAGCCAGAGTGGATTGCAACCAAGGCTGCCGTCCCAAGAAATAACAGCAATTGCTTAGGAAAGTGCTAAGATTGCCCAATAGGTGGGTGAACAGGGATGCTGGACCCAAACAAAAGTTGGTAACACCCCAAATTTCATTTTCCCACCATTGTACGGCACCTAGCATATTGAGAACCTAGATTTAAGACTGCAGTTTCCAAGTGGTACAGCAGTGCAAGCACTAATCCAGATAGAAATTCAATAAATTTATTCACAGATATTTGCTTGTCTTTAAGCAGACATGACTTGCTGGAGTAGGGTGATTTTGCACTTTGCAGGCTGTTCTTTAAAAGTGAAGCAAACCATGTCTTTAGCCAGCATGTGCTGGCAATTGTTCCTTTAATAACATTTGGCATAAACACAGTCAGCCACCCTATGCTTTGACACAGCTTGTGCAGAGACCTACCAGTCATCCACTGTCTCCTAGGCCAAAAATTAACTAAGTAGTGTGAGTATAGCCCCAAACCATCAGAACGGTGAGCAGCAAGAGTAGTGCAGAATCATTAACTGGCATTAATAAAAATTGGGAGGCTGTGTTGCTACACAGTCATGGAGAGATGTTTGGGTCAGGGTTCAGTGATGCCTTAGTGAAGAATAGACAGGAAGAAGCATCATTTACTCCCTCATTCTTCTCTACCTGCCTTTATTATTGGACAGAACCCTGCAATTGGAGAGAGGACAAAATTTAGCCAGCTGAATTTAATACCAACTGTTTATAACACTGAAATCCATATTTTCATCTCATTTACCCTGAAAAACTCCCCTGACAGTGACAATGTCAGATAGATTGCTAAAGGTGAAAACCCATACTGAAAGAAGACCAAGCCCCAGCAAGTCTAAAAAATTGTATCAGAATTACTCACACTCCAGACTTTAATTTCCCAACGTGAGTCTTTGGGACCTAAAGCTTTTTATTTCTCATAATTAATAGAGGCAACTGTTTAAATAATAGGTTTAGAATTTTTGCCTGGATCCCTTCTTTTTGATCTCCTCTTTTCATAATCTGTGTGATGAGCAAGTTATTAAAAAGGTATTCAGTGGAACATTGCTCTGCAGAAGAGAAGACTTCAATCATGAACCAATATTCCTAGTTCTCCTATCAATTAACATCCTAACAAACAAAATACCTGATGCTTAAAGCTGCTCATCAGAGAGCTAAGCTTTCTGTTTTCTTCAATTCATTTTTAAATGATAGTATTTTCTGCCCCTTCTACTGCTGTTCTTTCCATTACAATATGAATAAAGCTATTCAAATTATTTGTCCCTCCATCAACACCTGCATGGTACATGAACAGGAGGGTCAAGTGCAGAACATTGGACTTTCCTAGTGACTCCATAATATCTCACAAAATCATCACCGGCTTCTTGTCTATCCCACTGAGATGCACCACTTTAGTGCCCACTACTGCATCAGATCCAAAGGCAGCAGAACACAGAGCAGAGAGGATAAATTAAGGCAAAGAGAGAATAACCTGAGGAAGAGCTTCCAAGCAGGAAGATCTCATTATTTATGGGATACTCTAAAAACAGTCATTAGATTTACATGTGGGCAGGATGAGAGTGTACATAGGAAAGACATGTCTCCAGCAGTTATAATAAATAATTTATTCTTCCTTCTGAAAGTTTCTCTTTCTGGTGCCCTGCTGGAGTATCTCCGTGGGAACAGATGGCCCATCATGTCCTCTTGAATCTCACCATAACCTTTGTACTAGAACCAGGTCTTCACCCCACGGTCCTCTGCCAAACAGCCTGATCTGGCAGGCACTCAGTGGACCTCAGGAGGGTCTCTCTTATTTCAGGACCTCCCTTGTCAGATGCAGGTGGTATGTGAGGTCCTACTGGGCAAAGAAGCCATGGTGTTGTGTTGCAGCCAAAACCAGCAAAGCTTTGTCCTCAGAGAAAGTCCCTCTAGCTAGCAACCTGCAAGCATTGCTTCAAATCTTGTCCCCAACCATATCACTCTCATACATCACATTTTCATCACATGAGCTGGCAAACAAGAAAAGCCTGTTTTAGAGTGACATGAAAGCCCCATTGTGTGGTTTAGTAGGTAGAACATTCATGCAACAGAGTGTCAACAAAGTCTGTTACAGAAGCCAGCGGACTGTAGGGATCATGACCAACCCCCTGGAAACATACTGTGTTCACCTCAAAACAGCCACTGCCAAAGCTGGAAAGACCCAAGCTGGGGTGATTCCAGAGACTGTTGCACGGACCTGATGGCAGGAGCCATCCTCTGGACAGTGCAGTGCTCGAGGGATTTGGAAAGGAAGGTAGGTCCATGCTGGCAGAAGAATGGCAATCTGGCTGGACTCTGACTGGTGTGGCTATTTTCAATGCAAAGCACCCTGGACCAGCAAGACACCTTTGCATTTGCACAGGCATTTGCACTCTCTGTCCAAGGTCATCAAGCATTTAAGATGGATCTGCCTTAAAGGAGGTCCTTTTCTGGGACATTGCTGTCCCCACAGTGAAGGGCACATATCCAGTGCACACATCTCAGTGCTATAGGTGAGTCTGAGTTTTAAAATTTTGCCTGAGTGGATGTAAATAAATACTGATGTTTCTAGGCCATTATTTTTCCGAAGCATACCATGTGAAATGAGGCACCTTTATAAGGTCCTTGGATTTTTTTCCTGTTCTCAGTCCCTTCTATCCATATGAGATCCTGGGCATTTACTTTGGTGCCTGGATATGTATTTAGGAGTTCAAGTTAAAAAAATGATCACCATCTTCTCCTAAATTGATTACTGCAATAAGCACTAAAGGATGTGAAAGACAGCAGCTGACAACAAGAAGCAGGTACTTTACTGCTTAAAAGCATCCCCTGGAACTGTCTGAGATATGTGGAAGCTGCTCATTTGTTTCATATTGACAAACAAGCAAACAAAACCAAACAATGTGGTAGGAAAATCTGAGCACTCCATTCATTACCCTCAGCACAATGTTATCTGAAGGCTCTTTTGTCAGAAAGACTTTGTTTCTGCTCTTTTTTCCTCAACACTTCTTCTTGGATACTTCAAATATTAGTTGTTTTTTGAACAAGTGGCCTTTCCTGGTGTAGCCTCAGTGTAAACACTGCACTATGTGTCACACATTGTAGCATGAGAGCCTTTTTCTCAGCTGCAAACACAACCATGGCAGTTCTGCAGTGGATCTGCACCCTTGTCCCATGTTGTTGAGGTTTAGGCCAAATTGGCCACTGGGGATGTGGGGGATCCCAGATGGGACCAACAAATGCTCTCCTCTACCCCTCTTCAAAAAAAGAAGCAGAGGAGGGAAAAAGAGACTTATGAGTTTAGGAGGAACTAAACTACTTCAACGAGATATTAATAATAAAATACAAAGGAAATAATGAAATATATACAAACTGTATCAAGCTTCCAGGATGACAATCACGACACCAGCTGGCACTGGAGAAGTCCCAGGCTGGACTCAGTGACGGACCGGAACTGGATTCTGGATCTGCTTTCAGGATCGGGACCAAGGGCAGACAATTGAAGTGAAGAGAGAGAGAGAGAGAGAGAGGAGAGAAAGGAAAAAGAGAGCTGACCCTTTGATCCCTCAGCTTTTATACTGAGCATGATGCAGATGGGATGGAATACCCTGTTGGTCAGTTTTGGGTCACCTGTCCTGTCCGCTCCTCCCCGCAGGTGGGACCCCACTGCGCTTTTCCGCTTCCGACCCTCCAACGTGGCAGTAACAAACTTGGTTGGCCTTGGCTGTTACAGCAATAAGGATAAGCAAGAGGCTCTCTGCATACCATGCCTGGGCATCAGCTATAAACATTGGTCTGATCACTCTGAGAATTGGAACATTGTCTGCACAATATGCTGTTAATTGCAGTAGTTAGAAGAGGCCCAGCTAAGAAGCGAAGTTACTGAACAAAATTGGTCCTGTTTTACCTCAAACCAGGACACACGCATAACGAGAAACTCAGTCCTGTGATGGACTTTGCAAATGGATCTGGCTCGAGTTCCTTCAAGGAAATAGGACAGTCAATGTTTATCTTTGAGTTTTGTGTTATTGGCAAACTATAATAATGATGGAAACTTGAAAACAAAATATTGTTGAAAAGATACTGACCTTAGCCAACATTTATGTTGCTTGGGCAATGCAATGCTTTCCCCTTGGAAATAAAACACTTTGTCAGGACCAAATACAAATTGCTTAACTGGTCCTTGCAAGATGAACTCATTTCTGATTAAAAAGTAAATGTATCTGAATATGCCAAAGGCACTCACAAACAGTAAAGCAATTACATGCTTCAACTCAGATCTCAGCTGCCCCCAAAAACCAGCTCATGGGAAGGAAGATGCCAATACCCAGTTGCAGCCAGGACACAGCCAGCAAAGAGGGGTTTTAACTTAGGACATTCTGAGCGAATGGAAAAGAATGAGGTGAAGTTCCTGATATTCACAGAGCACTTGGGGTGCATCTTTCATCTGCTACAAGCAAATTACTGCCGCACTCTGCTCCAAGACATTCAAAGATGCAGTCTCCAGAAATGAAAATCACAGTAGCTACATACCTAAAAGCAGCACCACAGAAAGGTACACCTGAAATTTTCAAGCACCATTGTTGGAGCAATCTGGTACGCAAAGCGCCCTTAGGAATTAGGACATAAAAGCTTTATAACACTCCCTTCTGTCCCCAGCACTCAAGCTGGAAGACATGAAAGGGTGCAAAGGTACAAGTATCAGCATTGCTGTAGACTTCTGTCTAAAGCTGCCCTAATCTGAGCCATGTAGAAATGGATGGGCTGGGGAAGCAGCCACATGTGGTGGCAGTTGTATCACTGGATCTTGTACAATTGTACACAAAATCGGCCGTGCTGTGACTGTGCTGGATAGACCAAGGGTTATCTCAACTGATCCTTGTCAACATGGGACTGATGAGACACTGGAATTGTTTTCTAGGCATTTTCAAAACCTACTTCTACCAAATTATTTCGAGTTGGACAAAACAAAGTACAGTATATACTCTGGATGACAGTCCTGTAATAGTAAGGGGGTGAATTAAATGACCCAATAAGTCTTCTCTATTTCTAATCTCTGTGATTATATGAGATATATGAGAGAGGGTTTTTAGAACCAATAATATTCATAGACTAAATATCTTTCATCCAGGAGAGAAAGACAAAAAATGAAACAAGCGCTAAAAACCAATAGCTGTGTTCATAAATCAATTCATTCAGAAGATTTTTTTTTCCTTTTCCCAGGCATTTGGGTAAAAGTAGCTCATGAGAAAAGGCTTTAAGAAATGCCTTGGGCAATGGAGAAATACAAAAAGCACTTTGCTGCTTCATTGGCGTGTTTAACATAAAAGAAATTTAAACATGATCATTTTTCAGCTTAACAGTTTTTGACTTTGTAATGAATAAAAATTTGAGTAAAGAAGAAGAAGAAGAAGAAGAAGAAAGAGACACTACATTAAAAAGTACTCCAGTCAGAAGCCTTGTGTTCTGATGGAGTAGCCAAGGGCGTTCACAAGGTATATTATTGCAGCCTATGGCTAGATTTACCATTAATGTCAAGGTTTTTTCAAAATTAAAATGATTCTCAACAGGTAAAGATGAGCACAAGTTATGTCAAAAAGCATTTCCCCCTGCTGGTAATGTTGTCTGCATTAGACACCCAGCTGTGTTTACCCACAAAAACTGCAGGTTATGTTTGCTGGTGCAACTTGCATGCTGAACCATACATGTGAGGAAATGGGTATTACATTTTACCATAATAAATAATTTTAAAAAAATTTTGGTCTTTGTTTAGTTTAAACCTCCCAAACTTTTTAATTTCTTGGTCACCAGCGGTGACAGTGGTGAGGGCAGCCTGGTGCTCTCAGGCTCTACCCCTCTCTTCATCCCAGATGTGCCTTTCTCCTGGCAGAAACATCCTGTCAAGGATCTGGCCCAGCCCCATGCCCAGCGTGAAGAGCAGCACAGAAAGCGTTACTTTGACAATGACTCCTGTTGCCATGAAGATAAAAAGACATTAGTAACTACCTCTTGCTTACAGGTTTGCCTTTACTATCAAATGGCTTGGAAAAGTCTAAAACTAGGCACTGTAACAAATGCCAGCTTAGTCATGTTTCATTTCTTCTGTTTAACAGTCCTGAGCATTATTTTTCTTACAGTGAGGTAATTAAGTGCATCTGTCATGTATTTGACTTTTAAGGTTATAGTCATTTGGTGAAACATTAAATGAAAACTGCAGTGATTCAGAGTTGTTGAATTTCTAATATAATATTAATCCTCACAGCCTTTTATGCAACTTGCACACATGATCACACACACTCACTCCCCCTGCTTGATTTTTCAAAATTTTTCCTTTATACCAGGCATTGTTTTAACAGGGCAACAGCAGAATGCTTCTGTCTCTCTTTAAAACAGATGGACAGTTGTTCATCATCTCCAGCAGGCAATGGAGGGATTTCAGAGTTTTCCAGAAAAACTGTGCACTTTGCAGTCAAGCCAGTTTTTCTTTACACTATAGGTACAACACATAAGGAAAAAACACCTGTGATGTCTCTTCTCCACAGTTAGAGGCTGCACCTGGAGACAAAATATTTCCCAAATGTAAAGTCAAGCTGGGTCTAACAGCAGAAAAATTATTCACACGGACTCGAACCCCTGCAATGCTTCTGGTGCCAGAGGCACTCATCTTAGTGATGGAGAAAAGTAGCACACATACAAGCTGCCTTAACTCTGTTGTCATGAAGGGCAAAACCTGACTTGCTGGAGAGAATTAGGCCAGCAGCAACTGCTTCGATAAAACCCACCACAAGCACTGCGAGGTAACCAGTTTCCACACTTCTATCAATGTAGGGAGAGAAGAATCTTGTTTCTTATTTCTCCATCCTCCATAGTTTGTTATTACCCTCTCTGGTGCCTCACCGGTTCATAAATCACAAGCCACTAGCAGTGTCACTAAGGTTATTTTCATAGATTCACTGCCAACACACGTTCTAAAACCGGGTGGTTTATACCCATCCATGGAGCCCGGCAAGTGAGTGGACTATTTCTGTAGAGTCAGAGAAAGGTAAATAAGAAAAACAACCTTTTTTTCAATAGGCTTAAATGCGCTACACATGCATCCTCCCCTCCAGGGAACAGTTGCAGATAAAAAGTTGGAATATATACATTAGGAGCAAAGAGTGCTTCTAGTAGATAGAAGAAAAAAAAACCTTCTACCCAGCAAGTTGGCTAAATGTAGCTACCCGCACTTAAGTATCTCGATCCACACTAGTCCCCTGAGGCTCCCTTCGGAGTCCGTGGAGATCCAGGCCAGGCAGTGAGCAGCGTCTGGGGGGGTTACCTCCTCTGAAATCAGGCATGTATAACGCTGCTGTAGGTGCCCGTTTCTCTTACTGATTGTAAAGGAAGTCCAGGATGATGCTGGAGGTGTCTAAAGCTATGTGAGATTAAATCCACCCCAGGCACAGCAGGGGTCAAGGGGCAGCTCTTCCCTCACACTCCGAGCAGTGCGTGATCCCCCGCGCACCACACTGACTTAAAGTCAGCAGTCTCCAGCCAAGTAGTGCTCCTCGCCTGTCCAGCGTGTTCCTTATTCATTCTTAGTGCCTTTATCTGCACAATTCAACCTGCCCCCGGCATAAATAAGCAGGCTCTTCTCATTGGAGAACAAAGGGAAAGACAAATACATGCAAAGCTGAACTATCATTCTGTCAACAGGCCCTCTGTATCAGTATCAATATTTTAAACAGCCACCTTGGCTCTGTTACAGAACGTGTGCTGCCTTCTTTGTTTTCTCAAAATAAACACAATGTTTTCCTTTTTCATTTTCCAAAAACATCCTGCGGATTCAGATATGTTTACTGCCTGTGCACAAACTGAAAAAAAGAAGTGAACAGCACTAGAACAGAAGTTTGATATCCACAGAAATGGTTCTGCACAGCTCCAGAGGCCATTGACGGGCTGTGCTCAAAAGATGGCTGGATTAAAAAGAGGACCAAGAAGGAGTTTCCAAAGTGTGGAATTTCTGCTGAAATTATTCTTAAACCCACATTGCTGTGGAGATAGTTGGGCACACAAGGGATCACCCAGGTCTGTTGTTCTTTTCTCACTTTTCATATCGCTGCCAAATCCATGCTTTTGGGTAGATGTTAGCTAGTAAGAGTTACTAATGATGAAGAGCTCAGCTGCAGGATTTAACAGATCATGCAAAGTGAGAGTATCTTGCAGCACTGTCATCCAGCAGATGAGATGGGCAGCTGATGACCCAAGGGCAGGAACGGCTGAGATGACACACTGAGGGATGTGTTCTGCCGATTGCTCATTTTTCTCTTAGCTCTTTCTCCCCATTTAGGCAAAGGACCTCAAATGCAACATGATTGACTGGATGCCTGTTTGTTAGTGACGTGCCCGAACAACTTCTCAGACTCTCTGATCCGCCCTGGAGGCATGAATGACCTTTGAAAGGCTGCAATGCCCTTCCTTCTCTTTTCTTGGCAAACTCCTGTGTCCTTTGGGTTCTGATCTAGACAAGGCGGAGGTTGATGCCCAACTCTTTAGCCAATGTTCCCCTCGGCTTGGAGGGAGCCAGGCTGAGGACAGGAATCAGCTTCTGCAAAAGATCCTGACAGCCAGGCAGGAAAATACCCTCGGTTCCCATCTTCTTGTGCACAGTTACCAACTGGCCAGTGTTGATGCGTTACAGTAAATAAATCCTGGGTGCTTGCCTGGAGAAATACATGGGAGCAATTGCAATGCATCTAATCAACTCACAGCCTATTCTTTGTTCTAGCTAAATTACAAACTTAAGCATCTTCCTGCTCCAAGCACATTAAAGTGTTTTAAGAAGTGGAGAGCACTGATTTAATAATTGAATAAGCAATATTGCAGGCATTTCTGGCAGCCTTAGTCCTTACTGTAATCTGCACACACATCGGAAGCACCTGTGCCCACCCTTTTTTGGTGTCCGTTCCCTAAGAAGTGCAGATCCCACTCTCTCCCCTTCTAGTAGGAAGGAAAGAAAAAAAAAAAGACAATGTTCCCAGTGGGAACAAAGCAGGTGACCAGACCTGAGCTGGTGCTGCTAAGGAGATGTTCAGCAGAGCACAGTCACTGCTGCCCTGGGACAAGCAGATTCACATTCTGCTGCAGACAGATGTGAACACTCCATATGAGGACCACCCTGCAACAAGAACAGAATTTGGACAGAGAGAGCAGCAGGGAGGAGCTATGCACAGGGGTTCGCAGGCAGGTGCAGCTGGGGAAGTAGCACATGGTCGGTAGCAGGCGGTGCATGCTGTGGGACCAACCCTGCCCTGTGCAAAGAGGGAGGTAGGCTTAGAAGACCTGCCCATAGGAGAACCTGGGCAATTGCTGAGGATGGAAAATGAGATACAGCCTGCTTCTTTCCACCCATGTGCAGCTTCCACAGCCTATCCTCCAGTTCTTTTATACCTCTAATGACAATGCAACTTTGTAGGAAAATGTAGTTTCTGGCACATCTCATGAGTTGGAAGAATTAACAGTCACGATCCACAGTAAGGTATGGGGCAGGTAGCTCTGCGGCAGCGTGACTGGTCCTGATGGCAGATAAAAGCATACAATGACTTTTTAGGAGCAGCCAAGTCTGTCTGTGACCCACATAGCAAGGAGAGAAGAGACATAAACAGTATTGCTGAGAGTTGTGGGTAATAACCAAAAAATTGGAAAAAAAACATCCATCTCTAGTGCTCTTGTTTCTGATTTCATCCATCTAGAGTTTTGCTTATTTGCCTATAGAAGTGCTAGTGGGACCAGAGGTTCTACTAACGGTCAGATTAGCCAACTGACTTCCCTTCTTTTGGCCTCATCTCCCATGCCCAACATCACAGCATCAGGACCTCATCAGAGTAAATCCTGGTTATCTCAGGCCCAGCGTGAACCTGGCCCAACATCTCTCCTGTCACTGGTCAGTGAGACCCTGTGGTGCATCATAATTCTTCTAGCTGACCCCAATATGCAACTGTATTTGCAACAGTATTTGGGTGCAAAATACAGCAGGATTCATGCAAACACAGGGCATGAGAACAAAAGGCTGCTGTCTGGCTTCGGCTGTAATTGTTTATCAAACCAGAGATAATAACCATGAAGGTTAAAATTAGCTATGCTCAAATGTTTTTGTGATTAAAATGTATTACAGCAGCACTAGAGGTTGCAATCATTGTATGCCATTCAGGTACAAATCTACTTTTCTATCCCTTTTTATAGTCCCTTGCACAACATACCTGTCCCTCTCTTCTCCCTGATGTGGGCTTTAAATGTCTCTTGTCCCATTTAGGCAGAGTAACACCTTAGTTTGCATTATTCAGTTGAGCAGTAACATAACCAGAACTGCTGGATGGGCTTGGTGAACATCAGCCTGGCTCCTAGAAACATCACTAGCCTGTTTTGGTGGGTGGAGAAGAATGCACACCACCACTGCCAGCACAAGCAAGAAAACATGAACGGCAGCTCAAAATAAGCTGCAGCAGGTTTAAACTGTAACATGACTAAATTTGGGTAATTTTGGTACAGCCCAATGTTCCTCCACCTTGCCAGCAAACCTCCCACTGACAGAAAATGTATTTGTTATCATTCCTATTACAAGCTTAATTCTCTGAACAGTCAGGTGTAACTGATGGAGATTGCCTTTCTCATTTGCTCAGTCTTGAGGCTTTCCCTGGAAGATCTCCAGGAAAATTCTTTAATGATAATTTTTCTTCCACCTCAGCTGCTCATCATGAACAAGGACAACGAGGGGACCCTCCCTTTTTAAGTCTCCCTGAAAGAGTATGTATTTGACACTGCAGAGAGCAAAGCATAATAAAAGAGACTCGCTAGTGAAGACTTATTGTGTCCAGATTCTGAAGATGCAGAGTGATAAAGAGCACTGCAAAAGTCTTCATCACTTTTAATCAAAGTTCACAGTCTTATCTGAAACCAAAACCAGAAACATGCATTTAAGAGAACAGCTTTCTGTTGGAAGTGGAAGAAATGCAAGACAGACCTTCTATACACTCACCCTTAAACTCTGAGGATTTAGTTACAAAATTGTACAAAGATTTTGAGAGAGGCTTAATACATTCAGCAAAAGACACATGTACGAAGCTTTAAAACTTTGAGTTTGCTGGTCCCTTTAAATTTTATTTAACTGCATCTTAAAAAAACAAACAAACCAACAAGAAACCCCCAGCTAGGTATTAGGTGAGGTACCAGGTCCAAAGGAAAGGAGCAAACTTTTAGAACAGCTTTGATAGCAATAAAAGGAACTGAGAAACTCCTGCTTGAAAAGGTCTCTCTGCAGGTGTTGACAGTTCACACAAGGTAGTGTATTAGGAATATTTAATGAAATTTAAGGTTAGTAGAGGTCTTTGTACACATTTGGATTACTGCACAAAAAGTAACTAAAAGATAATCCTCAACAGTACCATCTGTCCTTGATAGTAGTTCGTGTTGCAGATGGAAAAACTCAGGTTGTGATTAAGAGATTTATACATAGCCGCATGGTGTTAATGCCATCACTATAACCTTACTATCCATATCAACAGGTTGTCTGCAACTTACTCCCTTAAAGACATTTATTTAGAGAGTTACCAAGGTTTTATTTGCTGCCTTCTCTCCTATCGTTCTGTAGGAAGACAGTTAAATAGATGTGAGTGTAGTGTCGTCTTCTTCATAGAGTTGATACAAGGGAGAGAAAAAAAAAAGTTTCAAGAAAACTGCTCTATAGTCATATATGAGACACACAAAGTTCAATAGGAATTACGATAATCATGGAGAAAGACAGAAAGATAGTGACACAGGGGAATAGCAGCAAGTTTAAGTTCTTCCCTGGCTTGAACAATGTTATGAGAAAAAAAAAAAACACAACTTATCAATAGTTTTGACTTGATTCCATTACAAATGCTGTTTCCTGGGGATATTATGAATAAAAGTTTCATGTCACAGGAGTGTCGTGATTTTCACTTCTTTTGTCTTCATAAACCAAAAGAGGGTGGAAAAACTCACCACCACTGCGTACTTCCCAAATCCAGAGAAGTGGCAAAGGCAAGGAACCTGCATTTCTCTTTGTACATGGCCTTTGCCTGATTGTAGACTGTCAAACAGAAACACAGTAAAAAATTCAGATTCCAAACCCAAGCACTTAAAAATATTGAAATGTCTGAACAGAATCTGGGTGAGATAATCCCTCATCTCTGTTTTCTGAAAGGATGACACTACTTTAACCAAAAACATTCCATAAATGCAGCTTGAAGCAAAACTGAACATGGAAAATTTGGATCGAAAAAGTTGTAAAGAACTGATGAAGGAAAGAACTTTTAAAACAGCTGCACTCCCAGCTCTGCATAAACAAAAGCCCACACAGTTCTTGTGTCAGATGCCTCCATCAGTGGGGTTGTGGGTGTTGGTTCCACACGAAGGGAAAGCAGCTCCTGGACTTGTGCGAGGTCAAGAATGACCACGCCATGGTTCAGGTGCCATCATTGCTACACAAGTCACACCTTGGCACTGCTCTGCATGTGGTCCTGCAGGGAGTTACACCAAGGCTGGGTGTGACTTCTTTCTAGTCTCTCACTACCTGGTAGGTATCCTCAAAGTAATAATTTGATAGGGCTTTGGGAAGTAGTCCATTTAATCCCTAAGAGATTGAGAGATGCTTCAGGCATTATCTTCTATTCAGCATTACTAAAAAATGCTAAGACTCTGAACACTGCACTTAGAAAAATTATATTATCTATGTGTATCGTAGTAATGCTAAGCAACCATTGCCTGACTTCGGGATCCTTCCATGATGGGACTGGGAAGAATACGTCCCCCCACCCTCAGTGAACCATAAATTGCCTTTCCAGGTCATTCATAAGTGCCAGTCTGAAATTTGTTTCTTGTTTGTGTTTTTTCAACTTATATTTATCTACATATTATGCTGCCAATTTTAAGCCAAATGCATTGGGATTATTACTGTTTATCTTTTGAGGTTTAAGTTGTGAATAATGACATTTCCAAGCTTTTCTCATTAATCATAAAGCCATTAATGTCTTTTCTTTTAATCAGAGGAAGAGAAGAACTGCTCATGTTCACACAGACCTAAATACTAGCATTTGAAGGAAAATGCTGAATATTTGGAGCTTTGTGAAAGACAATGACAGCTGGTGCTTTATAGAACTAAAACCTTTCACGCTGTTTCAGGTAGGATAACCACTTGCTACCAGCTGGTAAAGTCTACGTGTAAAACTAAGCTGTGTAGATGGGCTTATGGTGTTGCATAGTTGCCAAACACCCTGCAGTAAATTTATTTTCACGAGTGGAACCAAGGTTTATATAGAAAATATAGAAACTTCTTACTGAAATACAAAAAAATATTGAAATTTATGCAACAGAGAAAGAACCTGAGAGTCCATGTAAGTCAGATTGTAGCATTCTCACCTTTAATGTGTTTGAAATAGGCCATAAAGAGTTCAGCTAGAAACTTCAAATTCACACCTATAAGCTTATTTGAAAAAGTCATTGCTCAATGTGGAAGAACTGACAGTTTAATTCAGTGAAAATTCTAACGTAAATAACTTTGATCCAGTTCTTGGCAGTGTCGTTAGTGGAGTTTTTTCCTTGCTTTTCAGTGTAAGAAGCCGGTTTTGCCTTCTCTAGTCAATACAGGTAGTGCTCAAAGTGTGGTGGATGAGAATTAACTATCTCATTGCGGTTGGCTAACTCAATACATATTGATTTGTGGGTCCTGTGACCTAAAAAAAGACAAACTATATTAAACTTTGAAATAATGTTAAATAAGGATGGGCTTCACCAAATTAGATAATAGAAAACATGTCCCAATAGCACTCTTGTGGTAGAATAGTTAAAAGACATTGGCCTCAGGAAACCATAACTTACTGACAGTGATATTCCTTTGGCTAGTTTGATCTCAAGCCAAGCTGTCCAGCTCACTGGTGTAGAAGTCATGACAGTCATATCAAGTCTGCCCAGTTCAGACACAGCTCAGTTCAGTGGTAAATGCTGAAGACATCTCAAGGCCTTGTGACTGAGACTGTTGACTGGTATCTAAGAGATTTATCTCCAGCTCTACAGCAAAGTTCACATATGGGATTTTACAAGTCCACACATTTATTTTCTGTGTCTCTACCTGAGGGTGAAGGCTTTGACAACCCCAGGGTTCTGTGACCCCGATGTCCAGATGGGGATCTACCACAACATTTTGTGCTCCCTTCTAGCATACAGATCTAGGATCTTTTCTCATAGAAATCAGGACGAGGCGGAAGAGGCCAGTGAGTATCCATATCCTCTCCTGGTCCTGCATCATGACATGATGGTGTGTCAAGTCCCAGTCTGACTTCATCGTTCGTAACGATCCCAAGAGTGAGATTGAGACACAAACGAGGTCAAATGCCGCCAATCCTGTTTTTATTGAACAGGTGCAGAGGAATAGAGCGATAGGAAAGACAGGAAATATTAGAAGGAAACCAAGCAAGCATTTAGAAAGATAAGCAAAGGATAGTCACCACCATGGATCCAGCGACGTCTCGTCAGTCCTCAGTCTTCAATTCTTCGGTGGCAGGTGCACACCGCAGCTTGTTTCCATGGTCTTTTTATACACCAGGTAAAGACCTTGGCGGGCTGCCAGTCCGGCCCAGACGGGGCTCGGTTTTGGCGGTGCCCGTTTTGCAGAAGAATGGTCTTCTGCTGTCTTGATTTGCAGGAGAATGGTCTTCTGCCCGTCCTGATTTACAGGAGAATGGTCTTCTGCTGTCCTGATTTGCAGGAGAATGGTCTTCTGCTGCCGGTTTTGGTGGTGCCTGATTTGCAGGGGAATGGTCCTCTGCTGTCCTGATTTGCAGGAGAATGGTCCTCTGCTGTCCTGATAGTTTGCACCTTGCAGAGATACACGGTCGTTTGCACCTTGCAAAGATAGGCAAGGTCGTTTTTACCTTGCAGAGATGCCAAGCAAGCTTTGAGGCAAACATTTGGCTTTCCAATCTCTCACATGGTGGCACATATCTGGACCTGGAAGCTGAGAAATTCCTTAGTTCTGCTGGACTGGAAATGCCATATTAAGCATGACAAGCCATCACCACTGAGCTGGCTGAAAATTTCACTCACCCAGTAAAGTTACATGAACCATGAAGAAAAGGAGAGGAACCATGCAGATGAGGGCAGCAGGGATGAGGAGGGACTCTCCCTTTCAATGGCAGCCTTTGATTAAGCCAGCTGAGAAACACATTATACCTTTGCCACCCACATTTCTCACCGATTCAGTTAGCACTTTGGTCCATACACTGGGTTCCTGTGCTCAAGCATGCAGTTCTTCCCAGGTATAACATTCACTGTCCTGCTTTATAACCAGAATATAATGGAAATGCTTATTGCCAGCTCTCCTGTTGCAAGTTACACTGGTGACACCAAGGACGGGATGTGGCCCTTTAGTATGACATGGCCTGTGAGGCAATCAGCAAGCACCTGGCTTTGTTCATGTTTTGATTTTTGCATCTGACATTGTGCTTCTTCACATCTTTGTTTTTTGCAACACCTGGATGCTAAATGATATACTTTAATGTGACGCATTCAGGTGAAAAATGCCAACTAATAATGCATTAAAATAGCAATTTTTACTTCAGTAAAAATAGGTGTGATATTAGATGCAGTATTTACTGGCAAGACATAATTGACCTCGTCTGACTGGTAAAGAACCTTATCTTTTGAAGACAGGTATACTTGGAGTTTGTGATAGAAACAGAGCACTGACAATTATGTAAGAGTTTGTTGTCAGATATTTTATTACAGCATTAAAATAAAAGACATGCTGCACTGAGAACTCTACCACAAGCAAATGCAGACTCATCCAAGAAGGCACATGCAGAAGAGCTGGTTTTCCCCTGTGTGAAGAACAGTAAGATGCTCCCCTGCTGGCATTTGTACCCACCCTTCAAGGCTATGAAAATCTACCCTTTGGAAGGCTGTATAGAGAATCACAAGTAAAAACTAATTTGCTGAAGGCTGTTCCTTACCAATGGGTAAACTGGTATGGTTTATCTGTAGACCAGCTCTGCCTTGGTCAGTGCAGGCCTGACAAAGCTTGGAGAGAAGGAAGAAGACCCATCCTCCATGTCCCTTCTCCCCCCAGACTCAGCCCTGTCCTGAAGCTCTCTACAGTCTCTTGGACATATTTCCTTCTGCTCCAGGAGAATAATGCAAACCTGCCAAATTACCCTGGGATCAAAGCAGCGGTGTTACCCAGTCTCTTCTCTAGCCACTGTACCCCAGTGCCCATTCCAGGGTTAGCACAGAGTTTACTGAAGTTTATTAATGCAAACAAATAAAGAGATTATCCCTAGATGGTGGGGAGGGCCAGGTGTCTAATAACTAAGGTTATGGCTGGTTTGTGAAGCACATATCTTTACCTGTTGTATCAGTCCTATTTTCCTATGTGCTTTTCTTATCCATCTCATAAAGATTTTTAGAATACTTCTGAAAGTGCTATGAAGTCTTCAGAACAAGACTGTTGTCATGGTTTTGGCCGAGCTGGCCACTAAAATGAACAGATGCTCTCTTTTACCTCTCTCCTTTAGAGAAGAGAGAGCATCTACCTTCAGAAGAGAGGAGAGAAAATGAGAGAGAGATTTATGAGTTGAAAAGAAACTAAACTACTTTGATGAAATAATAATAATAAAATAATAATGAGACTGATAATAAGAAAATAATGAAAATTATACAATATATACAAAACCGTATTGAGCTCCCAGGACGACGATCATGTCACCAGCAGGCACTGGGAAAGTCTCAGTCTGTACTCAGTGATGGATGGGAGCCAAACTCAGGAACTGGATTCAGGAATGCACGGATTGGGATCAAAGGCAGATGAACAGACAGAGTCCTCCTCGGATGCTGGCCACTGGCGAAAAAGAGGCTGACGCCTTTGATCCCTTGGGTTTTATACTAAGCATGAGGCAGGTGGGATGGAAAACCCTGTTGGTCAGTTTTGGGTCACCTGTCCTGTCTGCTCCTCCTCACAGATGCAAACCCTCTACACTCTTCCACTTCCCTCCAATGTGCCACACAACAAAGTTAGCTGACCTTGGTTGTTACAGCAATATGTATAAGGAGGAGCCTCTTTTCATACCATACCTTGGTATTCACTATAAACATCAGACCTTATCTGCTAGAAGCGGACACTGACTGAAAAATATGCTGTTAATTTCAGAGAGATAGATGAGGCTTAACTGAAAAGTAAAATTACTGAAAAGTAAAATTACTGAAAAGAAAATTGGTTCTGTTTTACCTCAAACCAGGACAACTGGTCCCTCAGACTACAGCTAGACTAAGCAGGCCTTGCGCACAAGCCTGTGCTTGCCACTGCTCATGGAATCCTGGAACAGTTTTCACTTGTGACATCTTCCAGCCAGCATTCATAGGGCAGTATAGCAAGAGTATTAGTCTCCTGGGAGATCATATAGGTCAGTGACTGGTTCCAAAGGCAGTATGGAGGAAGCCACTCTTTTGAAGGAAATGGTTGTATGAACACAAGCAGCACTGTACCAGATGACTTCAGGGCCAGAGCCTGTGCCCTGACATGGTTACTTTACTGTGTGGATAAGCCTCTGAGATCATGGGCTAATAGCTCCAGTGCTTAATCCAGGCTGCTTAGAAGGGCTTAGTCAGTGAAACATCTATTGCTCTCATTGGGAGGTTATTTCCCCCAGTGATTGCTCTGTCAGGGTCTGCCCCCTGTTCACCATCAGTTGGCCACCCCAAACTGTGGCAAAGATAGGAAGAGCTCCTTAGGTCTCTCCACTCACCTGCTCCTGGCTTTATATTCCCCACATGTGACTGTCTCACTGTCTCACCCTTCCTTTCACATCCTTTTCTTGTGCTGTTGCTAGATAGTGTTTGTCTTGCACACCTGGGGAGCCTTGAGCCATTTCTGGGAAGGAGCAATCCTCAAGTCTGACTTAGGTAGGACCTCATAGTCCCCTGTGCTCTGGAGGCCGTGGTTCCACCCGGAGACCTCAGTGGTAGTGTCCTTTCAGAAATGCATGGCCAGAAGTTTACTGAATTCAGTATCTTGAGACATATCTATGGTGCACTTCTCCACTAAGCCTCCTAATTCTCTAGCTTACTTGCATTTTGCTTCACTGTTCCCACACTTATGCTGTACAAGTCACAATTAGTAGTCATAACTTTTGCTTTAATAACCAGAATGTCTGTGGGCAGAAAGTCAAGAGATCTCTCAAAGATCTGCCAGGAGTTAGGAACTATCTTTTTTTCTTGTTGTTTTTTTCTTTTATTCTTTTTTCTTTTTAAATTTTTCTCTCCAAAATCACTAGAATGGTAGGAACAATCCTGTATTGATGTACAGTGTTTGGTGCATGTTCAGCGAAACTTTAATGGCATTTTTGAAAAGTTTTAACCACAAGGAAAGAGGGTCCATAAAAAGTCGAGCTGAAGGGCACAACTATCAAACACCAACTCATGAGCTGGCAGTGCAGAAGAATAAAAAGAGCTTGTAGAAGCAAAATATCTCCACTTTTGTACTGTGGCATTTAGCTTGCTACCTTACGGCTTCTGACAACAACAGGCGACAGGAATTTAAAAGAAAGTGAAGCATTCACTCTCTTCTAGTCTGCTCTCATCAGTTTCACAAGCTAGATCATCAAACAAGAAAAAAACCCACCACAATATCAAGGAAACCCTCCCTGCCACATTCAAGGACATGTAAATGTTAATAGCACCTGGCACCAATCTCCTGACACACCAGTTGGCAGTAGTCGGTAAGTGCTATAGTTTGGCAAAAAGAAAAAAGGAGACAGTTTGAGACAGATTTGTTTGGGTTTGTTTGTTTGTTTGTTTGTTTTAAGTGAAATTAAATGAGGCCTCTTCCTGGACATGCATGCCTCTCAAAAATGTTTTCTAAATGGAACTTTCCTCTCAGTCCTCCAGAGGATATTTCATATATTTTGACAGAGCAAAGGATATTTCCTATAACTGCTCCTGGAAATGTCTAATAGCAAAGGAAGGAATCCCCCAGGCTTAAAGAATTCAAGGAGCATTTTTGAATCTGAGTTCCCAAATTCCCCAATTCCCAAAAGCCCAAGAAATCCTCAACTTTTTTTTCCTACGGAAGTCTCAAAAAGGAGAACAGAATTGGACACAGAAGCAGCACACAAAGTCTGTCCTACCTCTCCACAGCAGGATGTGAGCACGTCATCACATGTGAGAGCCTCTAGACCATATGAACATTTCAAATGATACATTAGAAATAATCTGATACCTTGGCAAATCCATATGCAAATAAATATATGGCCTGAATTTTCAAGGTGTGTCTGAGGCAAGAATAGGACAGACTGGGAAACACAGCTACTTCCACAATGTTTCCTGTTCCAGAAAAGCTTAGATTGGTGCTGTTTATTTACAGTCTTGGTTTAAATGATTCAGACGATGTCAAGATCTGTCCCCTGCAGGAACATTTTCCAGTTACCTCTACAATTTTAGGATGATCTTCCTGGTTGTCAGACGAGGCTGTCCTCCCACTTTGAACAATTCCACTCCCTTACTCATGCGTATAACTTTGATTAACTTCAGAAAGTCCTGTCCTTCTCAGGGCCACTGTGGGAGGAGACACTCTAGTGTGGAGAGGAGCCAGACAGTAGTGTGGATCATTTACCATCCGCAAAGCATCCAAATTGCAACTGAGTTGTCTGCTTTTATCTGGGTCATGAAGGTCAGATATTTTAAGATATTTATAGAAAGGTAAGAGAGGTACTTATCAGCATTTTCTAAATCACTGGCACTCAATGAAATGAAAGAAAAGTAGTCATCAAGGTGCTTTGCAAACCCCATTCAATACCAACACACAAAAAATGCTTTTTAATATCCAGCCTGCATTTTGTCTTAGACATAGACAAAACATATGTAGTTTTTCTAAATAAGAAAGGCACAGCTTACTGGAAAATTATTTCCCCTGCTCCTAAAAAATATCCAGAGCTGCTAGTTTCTGAACAGCTCTGTAGGTGAGAAGGAGACAAATGAGCTGGTGTACAATTCCCTTTCAAAAAGGGGCTCAACTTGTTGAGCTTCCCCACTCAAATCTGTGAATTCAAGTCAAATTTGGCAAAAGCCAAAAGACAGGGGAAATAAAAAGGCAAACCCCAAACCTTTCATTGCCATATTCTCTAAATGACATATTCTGATTTTTTCTTTAGCTCGCTCAGAGAACATTTGTCCTTACACTGCAGACCTTCTTCCCAACACCCTATATTGACCAAAGACATAGAGTGGGAAACCAAAACCCACACAAGTAATGTGCCACATCAGTAATGTGCAGTGGACTGTGGCTGCTGCTTCCCTGCTTTAGATATCTCCTCTAGCAGAGGTCTTGCTAAGTACATTTTCTCATTTGCTATCTACTTTTCCCCAGGTACCCTAGGAAAGCAACTGCAGTCCATGCTACAGAGGAAATCAATCCACTTTACTCGTCTCCCACAAACAAAACTGGGAGAAAAATCCCTCAAGACAGACAAAACACAACAATAGGGAATATAAAGACTGATGCCACTAGGAGCACCCAGAGCATCCTCCCCATCACATTTTTCTATTACCATTCTTCATTGTTTTTCCCTCCCAGCAGCCAAACTATGGCTTAAAAATAGGGAAAATAAATCTGTCCTGGCCCCTGAGATGGCCAGGAAGAGTCCCAAATCAAGGGGTTTATATGGCATAAGCATAATGTCCATGGACAGCAAACAAATCAGGTTTTTTGGTTTGCTTTTCCAAGTGCAGTTCTTGGTTCAAAACTGCTTTCATTTCTCTAAAATGTAATGATTAAAAATTCCTCTGAAAACAAAATGGACCACCTCCTTTGGAGAATGAAATTTTTTGCACTACTAAAACTGCTAAGAAAAAAAGTAATTTATTTTCACCAGCCTAATGAGATCTGCCCTTTCACACTTGCCATAACGACCATCACTAATGGCCGGTGTGACCGCAAAGGCCAGGGTGGCTATCTATTGCTAGAAAGCAATGTAACACTGTCTGAGCTGTCTCCCCTCTCCTTGGTCCTTTGCTGATGGGAACAAGGAGAATATTGTTCTTCTGGAGCATGACTACAACCTGGGAGATATCTCCCTGTTCTGTACCCTGAGGACACCTCACTGGGAAGGGGCCCCACCTTTACTCCTCCTTCTGCCTTGTATTAAGTTCTTATTCGGAAAAAAAATTGTATTAAGTAGGAACCTTGTACAATAAAATGTATTTTTTAACCACCAAGAAAAATTCCTAGTGAAATACATTTACTAGACCTTATTGTAAATGGGCTGAAAGAACATACTTTGCATTATGCACATGCTTAAGTGGTTCTTTAAACAATGAGGGATTTAAGGACTTGCATAAATGTGCTTAAGTCAGGTCTTAATCTTGTGAAATTCTGTTTCATGGAATTTGACAAATCTTTGGCTTTTCTCTTTTGCAAAGTGAACACTACATATATTTAATGTAATAGTACATTAAAAAAATAAACAAAAAGAAAAAACCCTGCAAAAGTGTTAACCAAACTTGCACTGCTGTTCCAGATAAATAAGCTCAGATGTAACATTATGTAGATCAGTCCTGCTGAGATCAGCTTTCAGGTGTTACAGAGATGAGCAATAGTATAAAATCCTATAAAATCCTATAAGCTTATGTAGGGCAGGGAAGGCTGTAACTGATAAAGAATTTGTCTTAGATTCCTGTTCTGGGCTTCACTTCACTCTTTTGACTTTGCCAGATCTCCTTCTGACACCACCGAAAGCTCTGGGTATGCAAAGAGCAAAGCATGGAATCAAATGCATTATGTATTATTTGTTGGCACTCTTTAGAGATGACTTAGTCTCTCTTGCCAGACATTTCCTAATTATTTTTCTGCTGCTTTAAGGGGTGACTGTGTTCTGCTTGTCTACACCTTGTTTCCAGGTTGCACACTTGCTTTTTAGGCTGGTATTTATCACTCTGTATTTATCTTTAAAAAAAGAATCCATTTCCAGTACTTGTAGTTATTAATTTTTTCATCTCCTTCCCCATTTGTTTCACCTGCAGTGCACTGCTACAAGGTTTATATTCATTATTGTGCTATTATTTGCCTCAAATATGTTTTGCACTGTTGCATGAATTATTTTTGACAGCTGAACAAAGGCAAGATGTTAATCCAAGGAAGCAATCTGCAGAAAGTGCTATTAAACACGAACAGGAATGTCTGTGGAATTTACTGTACCCAAAGAGGTACAGTAAATTCCACAGAGGTAAAATGGGAATCATCAGTCTGTGGATATCATCACACTAACAAAGCCAACAGCACTGGGAAGTCATGGACTAGGTTGCTTTGTCTGCTCATCAACCATTTGGAAACCTTAATATTATTTCTACTTTGGGCTCTGAACTATATAGATGAAGTCAGTCAAAAAGCTGCAGGTCCTTCTGCAAAAATGAAGAGGGGATATTTCTGCTTATTAGCCAGCAGTCTTGCAATGCTGCACAGTCCTGACTGCAGAACGAGAAGTTAGCACGTACGGCAATATTTGGGCATGACACCACAGTGACATGGCCAGCATGATCCTGCTTCTGACCAAGCTTTGTTGGGAACTTTCTCCACATTCCGCGATTTCACAGAGTAGTGATGTTGTTGGACAAGGGAGTGTGTATGTCTGTGCATCCTCTCACCTCACATTAGCAATGTAAAGTGGTACCCACACAGACACAGTATGGCTGAGGCTGGAGGGCACCCTGAAGATCGTCCAGCCACCCCTGGAGATCGTCTAGTCCAACCTCCCTTCTCACAGCAGGGACAGGCAGAGGGGGTCGCTCAGAGCCGAGTCCTCTCAGGCTTTGAATATCCAAGGATGGAGACTCCACAACCACTCTGGGCAACTTGCTCCACTGTTTGACCACCATCATGGAAAAAAGTGTTTTGATATGTTTAAATTGAATTTTTCTCTATTTCAGTTTCTGCCTGTTGCCTCTTGTCCTGTCACTGAGCACCTCTGAGAAGAGCCAGGCTCTATCTTCTTTATTTCCACCCTTCAGGTATTTATAAAGACTGATTTGCGGAGGAATAACCCTATGCATCAGTAGAGGTTAGGGGCTGACCTGCTGGAGAGCAGCTCTGTGGAAAGGGACCTGTGAGTCCTGGTGGACAACAGGATGACCATGAGCCAGCAGTGTGCCCTGGTGGCCAAGAAGGCCAATGGCATCCTGGGGTGCATCAAAAAGAGTGCGGCCAGCAGGTTGAGGGAGGTCATCCTTCCCCTCTACTCTGCCCTGGTGAGGCCGCATCTAGAGTATTGTGTCCAGTTCTGGGCTCCCTGGTTCAAGAAGGACAAGGAACTGATGGAAAGGGTCCAGCAGAAGGCTACAAAGTTGATTAGGGGATTGGAGCATCTTTCTTACGAGGAAAGGCTGAGGTATTTGGGTCTTTTTAGTCTAGAGAAAAGAAGACTGAGGGGGGAATCTTATCAGTACTTATAAATACTTAAAGGGAGGGTACCAGGTAGATGGGAACAGTCTTTTTTTCAGTACTGCCCAGTGATAGAACAAGAGGTAATGGGCACAAACTTGGGCATATTAAGTTCCATCTAAACTTGAGGAGGAACTTTTTTACCTTGAGGGTGGCAGAGCACTGGCACAGGCTGTCCAGAGAGGCTGTGGAGTCTCCCACTCTGGAGACATTCCAAACCCGCCTGGACGCCGTCCTGTGCAACCTGCTGTAGGTGACCCTGCTCTGGCAGGGGGGTTGGACTAGATGATCTCCAGAGGTCCCTTCTGATCCTGACCATTCTGCGATTCTGTGATAAAATCCCCTTGGGTCACATCTTCTCCAGGCTGAGCAGTCCCAGCTCTCACAGCCTTTCCTTGTGTCAGCGACTCTAGTTTCTTAATCATCTTTGTGGATGCCCTGGACTCACTCCAGTATGACCATGCCTCTTTTGTCTTGGGGAGCCTAGACCTGGACCCAGAACTTCAGATGTGTCTCACTAGTGCTGAGCAGAGAGGAAGGACCATCTCCTTCAGCTGGCTGGGAACACTCCTCCTAGTGCAGCCCAGGTGACTTTTGGCCTTCTTTGTGGCAAGTGCATATTGCTGGTTTATGGTAAAACTGTTGTCCACTGGAACGCTCCAGGGCCCTTTTTGAAAACTGCTTTCCAGTGAGTCGGTCCCCACCCTTCATTGGTGTGTGGTGTGATTCCCTCTAGGTCCAGAATATGTCACCTGAGGAAGAATAATCTTTCTCTGATGGAATCTCCTGAAGCATAACCTTTGATTAACTTCATGAAGTTCCTGTTCGCCCATTCTCCCAGTCTGTTGAATTCCACCTGAATGGCAGCACAACCATCTGCCGTACCTACCCCTCCTTCTAGGTTTTTATAATCTGCAAACTCACTGAGAGTATACTCTGTCCAGGTCATTAACAAAGATTTTATAAAATATTTGTTCGCATAACAACCCTTGGGCACACCATGGGTGACTGGCCTCCATCCAGACTTCATGACACTGGTCACAGCCCTTTGAGCCTGGCAGTTCAGTCGGCTTTCAGTCTACCTCACTGTCCACTTATCTAACCCATATTTCATCAGTTCGTCTATGAGGATGTTATGGGAGACAGTGTCAAAACTCTTGTTAAGTCGAGACAAACATCCACTTCTTCCCCAAGATGCAATGTGCTTCCTCCCATCCACTGCCACCCCAATGGGGTGGCTTTTTTCCATACTGGAATGGACACGATGAATTATACTTTGGAGGTATCTTTCTCTGTCCATTGGGTGTAGAAGGAAATTTGCATGATTTACTTAACTTTAACATGGTTATATTGAGTGAAGTGAGTCCCACCCTTAAGGATCATATTCCAGTTGCTATTTTCTGTAATTTGTGCATAACAACAAACCTCTTCCAAATGGCCTTTTTGATACATAGTTCCTCGCGCAAGGCAAGCAGGTAGTTAATGCAGTCTCTTATTCCTAAAAAGTTCAATAACTGGGTGAAACTGGTCATGCTGAGGCTGGTAGAAGCTTTGCCATAGTCCGCAGAAGCAGGATTTCAGTCTTTTCTTTCTGCCTGCATGCCCATGCCAGGAGACTAGGGAAGGGTGGTGGCCACGTGAGGTACCAATGCGTGCCTGATTCACTTAGTTTTAGCGTGCTCTCAGTTTTGCGTGGAGGGAAATTCTTTGGAAACGCTAACAAATCTCCAACATTTCTACTAAAACTTGCAACAAACCTCCTTTCAAGATACATGCTCACATGTTTTGGATGCTGATTATATGCCATACACACCTCATCCTTGATAAAAGACCTACCCATGGCTTATGTTTCGGTCTCAAGTCCCTGATGTATCACCCAATAGGTTTCAGTTCTGGAACTGTAATCTTAAAACCCCACTTGCTTACAGGGCATGTAATAACATTCAAAAACCTCCATCATGCCAGAAAAGTTATCCTTTCTACTTCAATGAACACAAAACTGTACTCTCTTTTAAGGTTGCTTAACTTTCAGCTGTTAAAACTGAAGTAGTCACTTACCAAAAGCACTTACATACATCGCAGAAGTAATAAAAAGCTAATGTCTCTTCATTTATTTATCTTCTGAAAGATGGCCTGAGTGCTAGCTCACTCAGCAATGGGAGGTATGAGTAACTCTCAGACATGGATATAGATAAATACATATATTATTGCTTATTACTGATACATGCACATGACCTTAATAGGAGCAACAGAGCTCACTGTGCAAATGGGAAAGGGTCATGACTTCAGTCCTGCTGAGGAAGAGTCAACAGGGTGGGAGGCAGTAGAGCAAGAACAGCCTGATCCTACTCACAAATGGAGAAAGCATCAACCTGTCACACACTCTCTGTAGCTCTGCAGCCACCCATGCACCCACTTCCCACGTACAAAGCAGAAAATAAATTATAGCTCCTCAATGTTGAGTTCTATTCAGAATTCATTCAGCTTTTCATGGGTCATCCTGTTTTCCCATTCATAATGTTAACAAATAATCAAAGTGTTCACACAACCTGTGATGTGAAGAAACTATCCGAAGTTTTCAGAACAGAGACTACAGAATAGCCAAGATGTTCACTGCGAGCCAGGGGGGTGTTTCTACTCTCTGGTTTGGGAAGCAGGAAAGCAGGAGTTGGCCATGGATTCACTGTTGCCTGAGAAAGGGGGATGCTGCAGGACAATCAGAGATGCTGGGCTCTTCTCTGTGAAGTAAATGTTAACAACATATTGGAGTAATTTTTTAAAATATATTTATTTATTTATTTATTTGAGANCTCCAGTGCCACTTTGTACCCTTGAAAGTACAAAGTACCACTTTGCCCTTGAGAATGTAGATTAAAGAAAGACTTTTTTTTAATTAATTCATGCTCTGCAAGAAGTCAAAATGGCTCCTGAATATCCACTGCATGCCAATTTAGAGAGCTGCTAAGCAGCTGTAGACTAATTAAATAATCAATCAGACAAATCCTTTTCTGATTTACTCCCTGTGGAATTTGGCCAAAATTTTGGAGTTGTGAAAGATGTAAATCAGGGCAGGGTTCATCAAAGTCCTTTCCATGTAATTCTTGGAGGTCAAATCAGCAGCTTGCCTGCCCTTGCACAGGCCTGCAGAGCACACCCATGGGTGCTTGCAGCACTGCTGAGATGGGGTGTAGTTTCTGTGCCTTATATAGCTGCTTCTTAGCTCCAGCAGAAATGTCTCTTCATATCCTTGCTCTTAAGGAGATTTTTGGAAGCACTAAAATATTAATGGTGATCTCCTGGGCCACTGCTGAAATCTGGCACCAAGAGGCTGGCTGTCCTCATGTTTTCCATGAAATTCAATCCTCTCTCTCCAGTCGCAGCTACCAAGTGAGTTTTCTTGCATCTTTAACAGTGACTCACAAGACTCTGGACAAGACAAATCCCTTTTTGTCGATGCTAGTAGAGAAACAATGTTTCCTTCATGACCATTCTAAGGGTGCTTAGTCATTCTCCATCCTTTCTTCAATGGGCTGCACCCTGAACACTTACCCATCACATTCCCACCATGGTGAACTTCCCTTTAGTGCTCCTATCTCAGTGCTGTGTCTATTCTGCCTCAGATATAATGAGAACAGACACCTCCCCATCACCTCTACATAGAAGCAACACACCAGGATTATTTCATGGGAAGAGGAGTTTTGCTATTTTTGCCATATGCAGCAATCAGCTCTTTGAGAACCGACCTGGATCTTCTAACTCTACTCTCAACGGGGATTAGGAAATAGATTATACTACTCTGTCACCAGAACACATCATAACATCTGCAGTCATATTAGGTGGTTTCAAGAAAAGTGGGAAAACAAAATGAAACAAAAAGGCTTCCCATACACAGCAGTCTACTCTTTGATTTCAAGATGACAGAAGCATTTAATTTCAGCAGCACCAAAATGTTTTGCAGAGATAAGATAACAATATCACGACTTATGTGATGCCTTTGCAACACTGTAAAAAATATATATAGGCATGTGATAGAGCAGTCTAGGCAAAACGGATCTGGACAATATGGTCAGAACAAAGCAGTTTTGTCTTATCAAAGCAAAATGAGGAAAAATAATCACTTCGATTTTTCCCTGTCATATTTTGTGAAAACTGAGACACGCTTACGAGAATTTCTATTTAAATAAATGCACATTTTTTGTGGAAACCTGATGGATCCAAACTTTTTCATAAGCCCTACTAACGATTCTCTCTTATCTTGTGGATCAGACATAATAAAGTCACCCTTTGATTAACTGTGCCCCAAATGTGTGAAATAAGGACAGGAGCATCAATTAAACCTATTATCTAATGGAAAAGATCCAGGGAAATGTGAGGAACCCAAGAGCAATAGGTTCTCTGGGAATCTTTTGCTGAGAAGAGAGACTACTGTGTGCTGGAATAGCCACAGTTTCTATCTAGCCATAGATGAAGCATTTCAAGAACTGAATAATTACCTAAAGTGGTCAGCTATTACATTTTTCTATTTCCCATTGGTATGAAAAGTAAGCACATACTCTTTGCCAGGCATTACAGCAATCAATAGGTAATGGAGAAGTAATTTTTCTGATGACATCAACTGAATGCCAGTCCTTCAGCACCTCTATTAATAAATGTCATGTATCCATGCCAGGCGACTTGAGATGACATTGAGCTTTGAAGTAATAATATTGACTATGAAATATTTCTGAAATAATGTCTCAATCAATCTATATTGCCAGTTTTCACATTAGAATCTAGATCAGATTTGCCTTTTATTTCCATTAGCTGTAGTTCCAAGCAACTCCACTGGCTAACTCCAGTCTGAAATTAACGTTGCTGAAGGCAAGAATTTGGTTCACTGCATATCAGATGCAAGTTTAACGCTTTGCAAATTTCTAGCAGGTCTCTCAGGGCGAATAAATATCTCTCTGCTGAAGCCAAATAGCTTACCCTGGAGATCTACATGTGTAGGTCAATGTTCTCCACAGCGGACTGATGCAGTGATAGCTTTCACCTCCTTAAAGTAGTTCATTCACTTTTTAAATATAATATAGGGGTCCAGTTTTCAGCCTGGATTCTGTTTTACCCATGCACATCTTCGGAGAACAAAGACCTCTCAGGGCACTGCTAGAAAGGGGAGCAGTAGCATCAAATGATTAATGGCTTAAGAGCAGAGGAGACCTTTCCTCACCAAGAGGACCCAAGAGACCTGTGATCCTCTCCTGTCATTTTCCTTCTTATTGCACCACTCCTCACCTGAGATCTTGGAGGCAACTTTGCCAAAGTGACTCCAGTTTGCAGGAACAGTTGCAATAGCTGTGAACCATTTGCTTTCTCTTTTACCTGTGGAATGGACTGAACTTTACCTTGTGTTGCTTGTGTCTTCGCTCCAGCCCTATGTGCCCAACTTTTTGTGTTTCTTCCTCTCAGTTTTATTCCACACTCACTGTTTTAGACCTTTTCTTCACTAAGATTTCTTCTAAAACCTCTTGCCTCTTATGAATTCTTTTGGTTGTTCCTACACACTGTGATCATCTACGTTGCTATGCCGTTTATTAGTGATATTCTTGAATCCAGTGACGCAAATAGGCTCTTTTACTAGTATTCAGGAATCTGCAGTTGTGAAAGGAACGGATTCATAAACCATTGACTTTGACAGCTTTGGGATAGGCCTACGATGCTGAAAAAAATTTGATGTCACCCAATGGCAGCTATCCAATAGTGTAGCCTCAGAAAGCTCTTTCAAAACACATTGATGTAGATTTAAAAGCAGCTCCTTATAGAGGACTGAAACTCTTCTCATGGCTCCAGTGAGGGCAAGATCAAGACTGCAAATTCAGAATGCAGAGATATGATTGTGTCAAACTGTGTGTGACAGCACCCATTAACAGTCTGTTACACTACAAAATCTGATGCAATTCAAAGTGAAGCGAGCAGATGTAACACAACATGCTCCCAGCCTGCTCCCAGAGTCTCAGAGGAGCTCTGCCTCTATTCATTTTGATTTGAAAAGCAATTAGCTAACACAATTTAAGAAAAACAAGAGATAACTGTTAAATCTGGATTTAAAAAGAACATTCTAACATGACTGCCTTGGTGTCAAATTTCCACAAGCATTTGCTTTGCTGGTCCTCTGTCCAACAGGAGCTGCACACATGCAGTAAAGTAGTATTTTTTTAACGTGTGTGAAAACATCATATTCTTTTCTGAGATTCTGCTCACTTTTCCAAAATACCCTTGCATGACTGTTTATAGATAATATATTAGGCACTAGTAACAGAAATTATGCCTTATAGCTGACATGCAATGAATAAAGTAACCTGAGTGTTAGTGGGCCAAGCACCTTCACAGAATGTCCGTTCTTTCAGTTTAGTGAAGTTTCACCGCAGTCATTAAATGTGGCAGGCACTGGCTATTTCTGAAAATCAGGCTGCTTTTATTCCAAGGATATCGCTGGCACCCTCAACCCACTGGCTAAAATCCCATTGCCAAAGCCCCATGAGAACTGGAAAAAGACTGGAAGTGCTGGCACCTCCTAAGTGCCTGGCCCAGTCTGCAAGTGACATTGCTGTCACTCCTTCTGCTTGTTTACTTAAAAAGGGAAGGGGTGTTTATTTTTTACTTTTAACCACCAAACTGAATGAAGAGAGGAGTTTCAGAGGGAGTGTAATGCAGCTTTATGTGAGTGAAACTCCCTGCAGATTCATATCCAATCTCCTGAACCTTTGTTTCTGGTGAAAGAAAATGGAAAGATTTGAGAAATATTGAACTTTTGTTTCTGAGTTTCACAAATAAACTTTTTCCTATCTAACATGATGGAGCATTTCATTTTAACAGCTTTCAAAACGAAGCCCTTAAGTTATGATTTTGAAGCCACATTTTCCATTCAAAACCAGATCTAAATTTGAAGAGCAAAGGAAAAACAGAAGGCTTTTACAGCCCACCCAAATGAACCTAAACATTTCAAAATAAGTATTATGATTACAGTGTAAATAGATGCCCGCAAAACAGACTCCATCACAACTGAAGTGGGGGCTGGAGAGAGGTCTGCCAAGCCCTACAGCCTTCACTATGTGTCTGAGGTGATGCCCAGGGTGGTGGAGCCGTGAGGATGGAGCTAAAGCTGGTCCATCTTATACTTCTACTTGCCCATCTCCACTTTCCTGCCTGTGCCTGTGATGTTGCTGCACAACACTCAACAGGCGGCTGTGCTGTAGCATTGTGAGGTGCTGTCCTCTCCTGGACAGAAACGCAGGTGGTCTGCTGTGAAACAACGTCCTCTACTACTTTCCTATTCCTGCTGTAGTGTGTTGCAACTCGATCTTACACTGCATAAATATTTTGCTCTTTCAACCCCAAGTCCGTAAAGAAAGTATTGTTCCTTTTGTAGCTGGAATTTAACTGTGGATCGTGGTTTCCCATTTTGAGTTCTGTCCGTACCTCAAAGTATGGCTGGAGCAGAGGGTCACAGGCTGCCACCTATTTGTTGGGGTATTTAGTCTGACATGCAGGTCTTATTTCTTGCTTTGTAAAGCCAGATTACTTAAAGAGAAAGCTGGTATCAGAGTTTAGCTGGTTATACCAAAACTAACAAATGACTCCTTCTTCACCTGGGAATCATAGCAAAAGCTGTACTTGGATAAAGAAGGTTTTCAGCATGAAAGCACAGGAGGTACACTGCCCAAGTCTAATGCTAGCCAGTTCATATCTAAGATGTTGTGTATAGTTTTGAAACCTGCTTAACATTTGTAGAGGTCTTGCCATTCCCTACAATACAAAAAGAATTTCTGAAAATGCCCTTTTGCGTCTTTATTTGCTTTAAAGCTTTGACAAGGAATTTAAGTGCCCTGTGGAAGCTAAAAAAGTATGAGTTTGCATATTTATAAGGAATTCTGCCAACACCATCCCAGCCAAGTAATTTGTAACTTGGTTCTTTAGGTGACAAAAAGATATCAAGTGCTAGTTGTGTAATTTCCTGTGTACCATTGCTGTAGGAACTGGCATGAGTCACTATATGATAACCAAGAAGAAAATATTTCTTGCTATTAATAAAAAAAAAATATCAAAAAACACACCAAGAAGATGCATTCCGTAGTTTCTGTTTTAACCATAAACTTGCAAACAAGTAACCACATTTTGTTTTCATAATGCCTTTCTCCTCAAAGATGAAGAAATACTTGCATTTCTTTGCTAGGTGTGTTCTTATATAAAGCTTAAGGCTGGAAAAACACTGTGGTTTTGACAGGTGCTAATCCCACTTGGCCACAGAAAATCCTGGCACACCAGGACTTTTCCAAACAGTTGTCTTTGTGCTCACCAGAACTAAAATAGAGACATGGAATTGATTTTCCAAGGAGATGGTAAAAATGGCTTGAACAATTTTTGAATTGTTTGGAAGCAATAAGCACGACCGTTATTTTTATTGTCTGAAAAGGATTCAGATTATAACATGGTGGCAGTGAAATATGATAGCTGTAGAAACAAAACATCCATGAGGATGAGAACACACCTATCTATGGCAAATCTCCATAGAGCCTTTTGCCTTCAATATTACTTGAGCTTATATTTACTACATCCATTTATTACCCCTTCAGAAAGCATTTTTGGCAAGTTCCTCTTGTGTTGTCATCACATTATCTCTAAAAGGGGAAAAGTATCACTAAAAATTGAAGTGCTTTAAAAAGATGCTTTGTGATGATCTTTGATGAACTACAGACATGTAAGTAATTCACGGTTTTAATTGCACCTAATAGAGAAGAACCAGAAAAGTTTTGCAATTAAGAGGCATTTTCCCCTTAACTCACTTTGAAAACAAATTCTGCATGACAGATCCTGCAAGAACAGAAATGATAAATGAGGAACTGAAGACATTGTTTTCTTTAGCCTTGTAGTTTGGGATGTTTGAAATATGAGAGACGAGGCAATATCCTCAGTATATTAGATGACAACTTTTCCACGAGCCGAATATAACTGAAGGGGAGTGTGTGATGCTGCACCTACCACAGGAGAGGGAATAAACAAAAAAGCACATAGTCCTGTGGCTAATCAGGTCTCAAGATATTTGGTCCCAGCTCTTACATAGACTGTTTACATGTGACCTTGGATGAAGTACCTGGGATAAAATTTTCCAATGCTCACATCCTCAAAGTCCTTAAATCAGTGGAGTGAGATACCTACATTCTTTTTAAAAATGCATCAACAAAAGTCAGAGAATATAAGTTCCTAGACTTAGACAATTTGCTGAAATGTCTCTTTGTTCCTACCATCACCTATAGCTCTATCTCCTGTATATGTCATATCTACTTGTACATGAGCTCCCCTCGTCAGAGCAGGTGATTGAACAGGGACAAGCAAAATGGGGTGGTGGTCCTGTGCTATGCATTATTCTATGCATTAACTGTGCAGCAACACAATTCTGTGAACACTGGACTCTCATTTCCCACCTTGTCTTGCATGTGCCTGGCTTGGACTTAAAGAAAGTACAAACCCTGACTCAGAACTTCCTATGCCTGTACTACAGAAAAGCTCTCTTCTCTATTTGGCACCTCTTCAGTTTGGGATCGCTGATACTCAGTACAGTGGAACTTCAGGCTGCAGACTTTGGCTCATATGGGGCAATTACAGATTTCATCTTGGTGCCCATTTCCGCAAAACCTTTTGGAATTTTGTTGTTCTTGCTACCTTGTCACTTCACAGAATCGCAGACTGGTGAGGGTTGGAAGGGACCTCTGGAGATCATCTAGTCCAACCCCCCCGCCAGAGCAGGGTCACCTACAACAGGTTGCACAGGACAGCGTCCAGGTGGGTTTGGAATGTCTCCAGAGTGGGAGACTCCACAGCCTCCCTGGGCAGCCTGTGCCAGTGCTCTGCCACCCTCAAGGTAAAGAAGTTCCTCCTCATGTTTACATGGAACTTCCTGTGTTCAAGTTTGTGCCCATTACCTCTTGTTCTATCACTGGGCAGTACTGAAAAAAGACTGTTCCCATCTACCTGGTACTCTCCCTTTAAGTATTTATAAGTATTGATAAGATCCCCCCTCAGCCTTCTTTTCTCTAGACTAAGAAGACCCAGCATTTCTCACCAATTTGACTGAAATTGGGCAATGATTCAAAAAATTATTACACACAGAGACTTATGTGCCTTATCATGCCTCAGGAGAGCAATCTAAACAATAATAATAATAACAATAATAATAACAATAATAACAATAATAACAATAACAATAATAATAATAATAATAATAATAATAATAATAATAATAATAAGAAGAAGAAGAAGAAGAAGAAGAAGAAGAAGAAGAACTATCCAAAGGAGGAATACTTTCAGAGCAAGGAAAACTGGAAGAAGAAAATAATCTTGCTAATGTAAGTGTTCTGTCATAACCTGATGAAACTGCAAAACAGCAGAGCAACATTGTTGACTTGGTGGAGATCTGATAAATGTGAACTTGCTCTCTGTGACTAGGAGAAAAGGCTATAAAGAAAATCCAACTTCTATTTCTTATTCCATTTAGACAGGTCTAATGATGAATAAAACTCATGTACATTTTGTCAACTGCCATCAAGATATTTGTGTTTTTTCTTGGGAGATCATGATGGCATAGTATAAGAATAAAGGATATTAAGCATAAAATCCTTTCTAACTGCACTGAGACTATCAACTCCAATATCTCTAACCATTTCAGGTTATAAGCAAATAAATGACACAGTCTTAAAATGGCAAAAAAAAAACCCAAACCATGAAAGTCTTCCAGGCCACATGGCTGAGCTATAGGTGTTCAGCAGTATAGCAGATACAAATTGATTGCATAGGTTGAGATCAAGGAAATAGGTCATACACAGCACTGCCCTGAATGGAAACACGTATGCAGAAGAAGTATCTGATCTTGATATTGAAGAAGACACTGACAAAACTTTAAAGGAAGCAGGACTTCAGAGAAAGCAGCACTGGAGCCAGCATTACACAAGGCATCAAATTAATTTTTAATAAACTGTGGATCAATCACTCTCTCCGATTTAAGTTGTCACCAGTGATACACCCACTGCAACAGTGATTCAGATGTTCCACCACAGGTATGATTCCTAGAGAAAGCACAAATTCAGTGTGGCCATTATAATGGTCGATATAGAATCCTTTATGCCATAGAGGAGTAACTGCACATTCTTCTGAGCACTACATAAATATCAATTATTCTGTCTATAAGCCCAGCCACAGAAGCTATTTCTTATTTGCAGGATCACATAACAGTATTCTAACTGGAGGAAAAATGTCCTTTTATATATTTGGAAATGAAGGAAATAATGAGCCACTGTAATAAAATTCTGGCCCAGGAAAGTACCTGATTAGGAATGATGCGGTGAAACTAAGAGCTGGAGTTAAAACCAGGTTAAAAGATGGCCACCTTTTAGCCTTCACTTGTTGCAATCCATGATGCACAGCTGCCCTGCTTCCCAATCTGAGCATCCTGCTGGCAAATAACAAAGCATAATCTCCAGGCTGCTGTGAAAATTCAACCCGTTTGCAAAAAGAAGAATTCCCAGGTTATTTTTCTTCCAGGACCTGGAGTTACTCCCTCTTGCACCCACTGCAAGATTCCCAACGATTCACTGGAAGCAAAATAAAAGGTAAATAAGAGCTTGAATTTAAATTGCCCATCATCCATGAAGCTATTATTGGGACTGTTTGGCTGGAAGTTGTCTGTGCACTCAAGAGATGGCAGCTGTGAGGAGCACGGAAGCATAGGAGAGGGACACGTCCCCCACCACCTCTGCACGTTGGTTTTGTTGCAGTGATTTGCTCTGTGTGATCTGTAATAAGTGGAGCTGGCCACTAATTTTCAATTAACTTTATTTCTTCAGTGACACAGTGAGGAAAAGGAGGAAGGGGCAGGCTGGCAGAGAAATCAATTAAGTAGGAGAGTTCTTCTTCCTAGGGAATACAAGAATTATTTATATTTTCTGATGGGGCCTTTCAGAATAAAGTACTTCCTTGTGAATCGATATTTTTCAATACCGGCACTTCCAAACAGTTTATTTTCATAGAAACTGTGGAAAATAATCCTTTCCAGAATTTTTGAATCAGCTTTTTGCAGAACTTCTGTAATTTGAAAACACCATACTGTTTCATTTTGAGGTGCAAACAAATATTAAGGCATTGGCATCTCCCTCAGTATGGAAACTCCCTTCTCCACATAGTTCTGGTTTAAAACTTTTCTGTCCCTTCTTCCTCTGCTCTTGCAAACACAAATGAAAATGTGAATTCGGATATGGGAAGCTTTTGTTCTTGTCGTTGCTGTTCATGATAAAACCCAGCAGAAGAAACAAATAAAGGAAAACATTTTTCTCCAAAAAAAAGTTCACATGACATTTCCTCTTACGCACTTGTGTCAAATCCTTAGCACCGCTACCGAACAACCATTCACGCGGCACCTCAAAGGGAGGAGAATTCGATGTGAACACTCAAATGCTATTCTCTGTTTATTTTGCAGAAGATACAAGACACATACACACACACAGAAAAAAAAAAAAAAAANACAAACCTCTGTAAATACTTCCACAATGTAAAAAAATCTAAATATCTCTGTCTCTGAGAGACCTTAGTTTTTAAGCTTAAGAAATCCCTGCCACAAAGGTAAGCTTATGCAAGCGCTCAGTTCTGGCTGGTGCTGAGCACTGTCCCTCTCATCTGACAAAGCACATCAGCATATGCATAATTTCAAGCACTCCAATAACCACTCTCCCCGACTAAGGCTCAGGCTCAAGTGATTCTGAGAGCAGGATGAAGTGCTGAGCAGCTAGCGAAAAAAAGTCCCAAGCAACAATGGGCCTTATTTTCTTAACAAATTACTGCTCTGAGACATATGAGCTAAGGGATACATTTTTTCGGACAGCTGTTCCCCCTTGGCAATCTCCTCTTGGAAGCATAAGGAGCTTGCATCCCAAAGGGACTCAGGTGGTTTAGACTATACAGTATAGATCCAAATCCCCCCTGACCCTTTCTATGTCTCTTGGCAGTTTATAATCCAAGGTGTCCTCAATTTGCTTGTTAGGGTTTAGAAGAGAAGTCTATAGAAAATTGAGATTTGGAAGGGACCTCTGCAAGTTCATCTGATCCAATCCCCTGCACAAAGGGAGACTCCTTCAAAGTTATATGGGGTTGCTTAGGGTCTTGTCCAGGTAGGTGTTGAGTATCGCCAAGGATGGAGAGTCTGCAGCCTCTCTGAACCCCTACTCCAGTGCCTGGCCTCTTAGATGCTTAGTCTTTGTGCTTCTAGCGCTGACCACCTTAGACCCCCACTGCAGGACTCTATTCAGCCTTTTACCATCTTTCTTGCACTGGCAGCTCTTATCCTGGGGACTGTGGATTAATCCCCATGAGAAATTTGTAACCCTCAGAAAAATCATCCTGTCTCTCATTTCCCTCCTGTACCCAGCATGGATGGTGCCCAGGCCAACACCAAGCCCAGCAGCACCACACATGGTGCTTTATCTCTATCCCCCTGTCTGCAGTGTGCTCATATGTCTGAGGGTTAGCTCACCTCAAATTGCTAAACATTTATTGTGCGGTGAGAACAGGCACGGAGGGGAGGGTGAAATGCTGTTGTGTAGTCATGCCTGCCACCATGCTTCTCTGTACTCATGGTAAAGGGGTGGTCATGACCTCAGACCCCACTGAACAGTGTTTAGTATCATCGTATTTTCCAAGGGTAGGAACGAACATGCATAGTTCCTGGGGAAAAGCTGTTAAACCTGTGCATACTGCTGTTCCCAGTATCTTCAGGTCTTGAGGTTTCTGTTACTAAAAAAGAAAGAGAGAAGGAAACAAAGAATGTTTGAAACATCCTTCAGACAGAGTTCAGAGAATGATTTCACATGCTTTGAACATAAATAGACTCCCTCTTACTTAATTAATTGTATTAATTTCTTCAAATGAAAGATACTCATGAAATGTCTGGATTTATCCTGGGTTTTTTGAAACTGTGACTTGTCTGCCATTTCAGCATTCCTGAAATATATGGATTCAAGATAGCTCTGAAACAAATAGATGGTGATCTGAACCTGATCAGTATAGTCAGCTGGTCACAGACTGAGAGATGCAAATGCTTTCATTATTAATACCAAATTCAGTATACGACTTGGATTCAGTTGTCTGGGTGGAAATTATTGCCTTGTATGAAGGACAGGTGGACCCCAGGAGGTTTGATCTGCAGGCCTACAGAAGGCTCCCAGTGTCAACTGTACTGATTCATTTATGGTTCCTCTCCAGTGTCCACATGTAGTCAGTGGAAAGTCTTGATGTCTGGACCCCATCTGCCTCCCCAGCAGCTTCCCTACATGGAGGTCTATTCCCCTGCACAGGACTCCTGTGAGCTTTGTACATCACCCCTTCCTTGGAATCTGCCTCCTCCGTCCTGAGAGTGCTTCATGCTCAAGGATTTTGAAACCTCACCCATCAGGACTTAAGCCAATCTCCTGTGATTAGAGGCCAGTATGGAGAAGCAAATCAGCCTATCTGCCTCCTGCCAAGCTCTTTGACTTCCCTCTGAAGCACTTCCTACAGGTCGGTGTCAGAGGCAGGGTACTAGACAAGGTAGATTTCAGGTCTGTTTTCGGGTTGCAAGGTTCCTATATTCCCTGAACTACACGATTTGCCTTTTTTCCTAAGATCAGGAGACTTCAGGACATAGAAAACATCTTATGAGCTTTATAAAATGCTCTGTAAATTTTAGCTAGAAATTTATCCCACTAAGCAATAGTGATAAAGCACTGTGTGTGAAATCTAAGCTTTTAGAGAGAAGGGGTTTTATTTTAGAATCTGTACTTTCCTTACAAATCCAAAAGCTCATATAATGGTGTGAAATTTTGATAGTGAGCCAAAACATACAGCTTTAAAAGTCCTTTTCCAGATAAAATTTGTATTTCTTACATTTGGTGACATCCAATTGGGATGGTTATTATTATTTATTATTTTTACCACACCAAAAGGTGTGGTAAGTGCTAGCAAAGGTGAAATAGCAGGACAAATTCTTTAAATAAAAAGAGCATTTGATCCATGGACAGGAGTTAATGTCCACCTTAAATGATGGCAGGCCATTTTCAACCTTTGTTAAGCCTGAAATATCATTACTCCAATTGTAATTTCCATTAAGCATTTTTTTTTTAATTTTATTTTTATTTTCTGGTGCTTTAGAGTAGGAAAGCCACCTTAGGAGGTGATTGATAATGTATGGGAGGAAAGAGAAACTGCTTAAAAATGAGACCTATCAGGAATGAAACATTAAGCCAACTCCCAACAAGAATAATACAGCTGTGCTCACAAGTAAACACCAGCATTTTGAGAGAGTTCAAGGACATGAGAGGTGTTTAACAGCATCCCTCCAAAAAAAACCCCACCTTCCTTCAAATATTTATTTTGGCTCTGAATTAAAGCATATATATATATAAGCATAAGGCTCCAAACTAGCCAAACACAACTGTGCTACTGCTGGAATTGTACTAGTTAGTTTTTGGGTCAGGGTCTTCTGCTGTCCCTTCTAGCGTGCTTGCTGCCCTTCTCAACAGATGCAGGGGGGAGGCACTGGTAGCACCCACACACACCCTGAGGCTCTGTGCATCCTCCCCTACACCCATTTTGGTTCCAGCATTGGCCCAGCACAGCTGTTCTGAGTTTTGTGGCTCTGACTCTTCTCATTTCTCTCCCATCAGACTGCTCCAGGAGAGGAGGAGAAGGAACAGTCCGTAGCAGTGGACAGCCTCAGGGTATGAAAATACTTTTCCTCTTCGGAAACCCTTGCCAAGGACTATTATCAGTCATGGCATTACAGTTATTAACATCATTACCATGGGCTACAGCTGCAGCCAGAATGAACTGATGCAGAACAGTGTGCCAAGCTACATTACATGCATTATAAAGAAACTACAGCTTTTCTCACACAGGTGCTCCACAAGGGGTAGCTCCCCACTGGGGCGCCTAAATTTCTGTTTCAGCCACCACGCAGTAGCGGATCATTATGCACTGGGCATTTGCAGGAATGCAGCTTCCCACACACACACGAGCCCAAGATAAAAGAGCTATGAGCAATACTCGGCACTCCTGTCCCTTGTGGTTCCTGGGCTGCAGAAATCTGTTCCTTGGGTTTTATTCAGACAGTTTTACACTCTTTTATGGAGTCACAACACTTTATTACAGAAACATTCCTGATGAAAGCTGATTCTAATAGCTCCCTCTCTGGTAGGAAAATTATTTTTTTTTACCAGTTTTATAGCTCTTTAAATAAACACTGCCTCATACTTTTCCATACCATGTATCTCTTAACTGTTAATTACACTGAACTATTCTTGACCTCTTACTCAGGAAGAGTGAAAAGGAACAGGTTGCTAAACTAAGTATGACCTGCTTGTCACAGCAGTGCTAACAATTTTGCAGTCACAGTGCAACCCTTCCTGCTGCCTTCCTATGATTTACTGCTTCATGTCTGGACTAAGAAGTACTATATCACTAGTTTCATAGCAAATGGAGCTTCTGTGTCCTGCCATGCAGAAGGAATGCACCAAAACTTTCATCTTCAAATCTCAGAGTCAAATTCAACATGAGCCAGCAATGTGCGATCGCAGCCCAGAAGGCCAACCATATCCTGGGTTGCATCAGAAGAAGTGTGGCCAGAAAGGTCAAGGGAGGTGATTCTGCCCCTCTACTCTGCTCTGGTGAGACTCCACCTGGAGTACTGCGTCCAGTTCTGGAGCCCCCAATAAAGGAAAGACATGGACCTGTTGGAGCAAGTCCAGAGGAGGGCCACAAAGATGATCAGAGGGCTGGAGCACCTCTCCTATGAGGACAGGCTGAGAGAGTTGGGGTTGTTCAACCTTATAGCAGCCTTCCAGTACTTAAAGGGGGCCTACAGGGGAGCTGGGGAAGGACTTTTTACAAGGGCGTGTAGTGATAGGACGAGAGGGAATGGCTTTAAACTGGAAGAAGGTAGATTTAGATGAGACATTAGGAAGAAATTTTTCTCTTTGAGGGTGGTGAGGCTGTCCCGTGTCCTGGTTTTGGCTGGGATAGAGTTGGCTTTCTTACTAGCAGCTGGTTTAGTGCTATGTTTTGGATTTAGGATGAGAATAACGTTGATAACACACTAGTGGTTTTTGTTGTTGCTAAGCAGTCAAGGCCTTTTCTGCTCCTCGTACCACCACACCAGCAAGTACGCTGGGACTACACAAAGAGCTGGGAGGGGACACAGCTGGGACAGATGACCCCAACTGACCAAAGGGATATGCCATATGTCATGCTCAGTATGTAAAGCTGGGGGAAGAAGAAGGAAAGTTGGGGATGCTCAGAGTGATGGTGTTTGTCTTCCCAAGTCACTGTTACACATGATGGAGCCCAGCTTTCCTGGAGATGGCTGAACACCTGCCTGCTGATGGCAAGTAGTGAATGAATTCCTTCTTTTCCTTTGATTGTGCACACGGCTTTTGCTTTACTTATTAAACTGTCTTTATCTCAACCTATGAGTTTTCTCACTTTTACTCTTCTGATTCTCTTCCTCATCCCAACTGGAGGGAGTGAGTGACTGGCTGCATGGCACTTGGTTGCCGGCTGGGGTTAAACCACAACATCCTGTCTTACAGTGGGATCTGTGATCTCCCTTCCTTTAGACAACCAAGCTAAGAATTAATGTGGTAGCTTTTGCAAAGGAGGAGAGAGCAAATTAATGACAACCAACAATCCATAATCAAGCAGGCTTTACCCCAAGAAGTGTTAGAGCAAGAAACTGGGAACAGTTACAGCTGTGTTTTTGTTCCCACTCTGTCACTGGTTCAGGGCAGGAATTTGGTCCTGACCTCTTGCCCCACATTCCAGCTCACCTGTGATAAACATATGTACCCAACAGAGAAGCCACAGAGCTCAGTCCTTCAGCATTACTCAAGCCCTCAAGGTTAACCAGCTGCAAGATGTGGGAATTAATATTCTAGTCTTTTTATGAGAATTCATGAAATGTTTCAAGTGAAGGATGGTGAATTTCTGTGGATTTCCATAATTTCTTACAAGTCAGATCATTTACATTTAGGCGTTTAAATACAGAGTTAGTATCCCGGTTTCAACCACCTGGCCTTGAATTCTGTAGTCAACAGGAATTTAAAGGTAGTGCTGAGCACACCTGCACAACAGTAGCGTATTATTAACCCGGCCCTTGACTTTTCCAACTCTATTCTTCATGACACAGAAACCAGAGAAAAGCTATCTACACGGGTAATTAGAAATTGTGCAATATCAGGACGGGGACAAACTGATGTGACTGTAAAGGCAAAGCACAATACTGTCCTAAAAGAAGGGATAAACACGTAAAGCAAATAACGTTTATGTGGTGGGATGTCCTCACTGCCACTGGACTCTCTCAGTGACTGGGATTCAGTGGCAAAATAGCCTGTTTTGACATGTTATATCCAGAGGCTACTTTCCCTCTTGATTGCACACTCAATGCCTGTTTGCCACGTCTGTTATATAAGGCAGTTCTTGCTGGTCACCACTACTTTTTTTTCCCTGAGTGAAACACTCTCAGGCTCCCTCCATGCATCTGTTCAATGTGCAGCTTGCTGCTAATTTGAAGGGCACCCCTCCTCCTCCCCTGATGATCCAAGAATGCAGCGGTGAAGTGCCTTAATGGTAGCATCGAATAGCTTCATGCCATACATTTTTAATTTCTAAAATGGTCTTCGTTAGAGCTTCAGGATTCTGCGAACAAGTGTGAAACATTACTAAAATGGATGAAAACATCTTACCTAAAAATAAACTATGGTCCAATTCAAGCTGCATCACCCCAATGAATTATTGACACTTTTTCTGGCAACTAATATGGCTTTATTACCATAGTATCCAAAGACCTGGTAATCATTAAAGATTTTTTTGGCCTTGTAGCACCCTGGAGATGTAGTAGTGTAAAAGACTTGAGCCATTGATGGTGGAAGAAAATGCGCATGAAAAATGCAAGCTGTTAACAGAGGTCCTGAGATCATGTACAGTCTCAAGGAGATTATGAATTGTCACTACACTAGAGGTCATAACTCAGCTCTCATTGCCAAAAATGTTTATCAGACTTCAATATCCAGATCTGAAGAAGTTGGTTTAGTTGTCAGAGGAGTCAATCCCAAGAAGCCTTCTCCCAACTACCTAGAGACAAACTTTGCTTCTTTTGCCTCTCATACTCTGTCTGCAGAATGGTTGGGCTGGATCTCATCACAGTCAAATAAGAAACATAATTAAAGCCTCCTTTTGAGTACCTACCGCTCCAGAAGTCCTCCTGCAGGAACTTAGAAAGACTAAGTGCAAAGCTCCCCTCTTCCTCTTTCCTTTTCTGCTAAGAGACGTCAAGCCACTATTTCTAATCTTGCCCCTCCACCCAGAAGCAGAACAAAATGCGTTACTTTTCTGAGTCTCATGAGAACCTTTTGAAGTAGACAGTGCTTTATTTTACAAAGGAAGAAACTGAACAGACGATGCAAACTGTTCCAGTTTTGAGCTTTAACACAGATGTTTTGATCATCATTTGCTGTTATTTTCATTGTCTTATCCCCCAGGGCTGTGGTGGTATCATGGTCCTTTATCTCTTGCTGATCTCTCCTTCCTGCAGAACACAACAAACCCGGTGTGCTGATTCAGAAGAGAGCCACAGGTTTATGCTGGCAGCTTTCAAAAAAAATTAAGCTGCTACCCCAGGTCATGATAAGACTCTTATCTCTAATAATGTCAAAATTATCAGGAGGACTCTAATTCCATATATTTTCAAAGCTTGTGTATGAGCTACATAAAGCTGAAGCTAACCTCATTTGCCTGAAGTACACTCATTAGCAATGCAGAAACTGATCAGGGCTGTATCACATGCTCTTGTGGTTCCATTAGGATTCGTGGTGAAGGCTGATCAATAACTACTGAGCTCTTAGGGCTGCCATATGGAGAGGAAAAAACTATATATAATCCCTTAAAGATCTTAATTAGGCAAAAACAAAATTATTATGTTAATAAACCAAAAGTATTTAATATTAATCTAGTTGCAACAACTCTGCCTGAGGACTGGGGATGGCCTACATTAATCACTGAGTGTATAAAAGCAGGTGATAGCTGCTGAAAGAAGCAAAGTAGGCAGCGTCTGGCGATAGGATCTGTTTGGCAGTTTGTCTCCTTGTTAGCACTAAGCTGTGGGATGTTTTGTTTTCATTTCCACAGAGCTCAACATTCAGATATTCTTGGTCCTCAGAAACTCTAAATGGGGCAATATTTTCAAAAGACACCAATCGCAAGCAGCAAAGGAAATGGGTTTGAGTGTCTGGAGGCTTTGTGTAGGTCAGAGGGTCTCAACCCCTTCCACGTTTTTAATTCATATCTCCGAAGGGAAATGTTTCAACACATAATTTGTCCTATCACCCTTCAGCATATCTGCCTTGCGTTTTTCTCGTTCCTTTTGCTGCATAGCTAGAAAGATGGAAAGAAAAGAAGATGGGGCTTTTCCCTGTGGTCTTTGAATCAGGACTTCATGACTTAAGTCCTTAACTTCATTTGAAGATGTTAATTAATTTGATGCCTACATTTGAACAGAGCAGATATTGTGCCCTTAATGATAACAGCAGCCTAGAGATGCTGAGAAAAGAGCACCACATAGAAGCACAGGCAGCGCAGCTAGATCTGGCATCTGACTTGTGACTTTGGAGTACTTAAAGCATTTTACATTTAAGGCTTATATTACGCTAGGAGTAAACCAAAAGGTTATCAGGCTGGGCACGGTGAAAAGCAGCAAAAGGCCCAGCAGCAGAAAACAGGTTTCGAGAAAACAGAGTGCAGATGTAACACAGAGGGAAGAAAGAGGGAAAAAACTGCTCCATTTCATGGCTGTCTCCCTTATCTTACGGCAGAAATAAGCACTTTGCACTGAGTGGTACTAAAAAACCTTCTCTTCTCCTTTGGAAGTCACGGTAAACACATTCAGTAAGCAGAGACTTGAATAACTGCCTGCCTTTCCCAGGATAAACCTGATCTACTGCAACTATTTCCCTTGAGATACCTCATTCTAGCAGGGTTTGGGCAGTGTGAGCTCTCTCAGTACTGCTGCCTTCTCCTTTTCTCCACTGCTGGTCCATTCCCCACCCAGGAAGGAGAGACACAAGGTAGACACACATTCCTCCGCCCTGGGTATAAAGCACCTGCTCTGATGTTCCCTTGATGCTGGCAAGAAAAAGGCATCTAAGCACCTGGCATCTCTACGTTTCTAATTTAGTCATAATGAAGATTTCACACTTGCATTGTCAACTTTCTGAAATTACGTCCATTACATACAGGGACTACCATTTTCTAACAGCTTTGCTGATCAGCCCCAAATGTTTCACTGGACTGTTTTGTCAAGAAACTTGAAGTGCCAGTGATACAGATGAGGTGCCTGTGAGGCTTTTGCGGTTGAGCATCCAGAGACTGAGTTGATAGCAATCACCAAATACCTTTGACACAGTAGCCGTAAAACCAGCCACATAACAGACTCATAAACACTGCAAGACAAAAAGTAACAATTACCCTTCTGAAATTTCAGCCAGCAAGCAAGGACAAAATGGGGCTTTATTTGGTCACTAAGGAAAAAACACCTATGTTTTCATAAAATGGAGATGTGCGTTATTATATACCGCAAAGTACTGTTGCTCTCAGACAGAGGGGACCCTGATTTTCAGAAACCACTTTTAAAAACACTGATATAGAAATATGAATCCCTTCCATAGACTAGCAAGTCAATGTGCACCAGTTACTCTGCAGTAGATGACCTGTGTTTGTACTTTTAGCCCCCAGTAAATGTAAGTTAACACATCCTTTTTTCATTAAGTGTGTTAGCCCCAAAACCCTCACATTTACTGTCAGGTCCCCTAAAAGAAGTGCATGTACTTGGGTAATAATCACGAAGCAGCTGACACAGTGACTTACTACTCCCCAGCAGGGCATTCATATGTCAAAACCTTTCCATTGCTAAACATTTGGAAGGACAGGCACATCAGAGCTATCACACTGTAAGTAATGTACCAGTGGGCCAGACTACATTGTTTTTCCCTGTAATAACTTGAAGCATTTTTCCAAGGTGGTTTTCTAAACACTTTCCATTTCATCATCACCATTTTCATAAAGACTAAATTTCTGTTGGGAGGTATTTTTTACCCCTATTTGATACCAGGGCTGGCAAGGCTGCAGGACTGCAGAACCTTGACTATTTGGGTGAACATCTAACTTCAGTTTTCCATAGCTGACACAGTAAGAACTAAAAAATAAGTTAAGGCACTAAACTTCTGTTGACTTCAGCAGACACTGGGCTAAGACTTCTTCATAAAAATGTTAACCTAGTTCAGTTTCCCCACTTCACTGCTACAACAGGGTTTATTCAGAAGCATGGTCTATGGGGCAGAGCTGTCAGGTAAAGCAGGCATACATTCACCTCTGCAACTTTAGCTTGTACTGTCGTGACAGTACACACAACAGCCCTGTCAGAGATCTAATTATTTAGCCATCTGTGCATACAATAAGGGTACATATGCAAGATGCAGCATAGGTCTGACTTGCCTTGCATCCCTGCCTCTTTGGCCTTTCCAAGTTGGGACACAAGAAATAATAACTCAGCTCATTTCAGCTCAACATGATTGCATTTTCTTTGGTAGATAGAGGAGTGTAAATAAGCCACAAGAAGTATAAGCTACGTAAGAAGTATATACATGAGAAGTATATCTGCTTAGAAGCTGCACATATTATTATAATTTACAGTACTGCCTGTTCGGGAAGTATTATGTGAACAGTAAATAACATTTCAATTTTTATAACTGTCATAAAACAATAGACGCGGGCCTCGATCAGCATACTGCCACTTATTCTTTCATTGTATGTTTTCTAAATAATCTGCCAACTTTTCTATCAATACATAATAAGTGATTTTTCCATTACTCAGAGAAAAGGCACAGTCTTTTGGGTTCATAACTAATACCTTCATTTGGATAGTACTTGAGTTTATATCGTTACTGCCCAAGAAGGTTTGTATCCACTTGTAGCAGCCTGATTTGAATTAGGCTCTGTCACCTCAGAAGTCCAACCTGTTACCACAATCAACTGCTTTGCTTCTTTTATTTCTATTAGATTTGCCTCCTTGAGCAAAAATTTTGATCTTATTTATATTGCTAGTATGTTTCTCAGGAGACTCAAGAATCTACTGGTTTGCATCAGTTTAAAGAATGAGGTGCCAAAGAAAGACATCGTCCGCAAAGATACAGATGTCTTCTGCAGGGGGTGGAGAAAAAGACATCTTTATGTGCAGAAATTGGAAAGATAAATGGAGTGGCAAAGTTATATACTGGCAAGTCATCATAAGCTGATAAGGTACAAGTAGCTAATTAATGAAATCATCCACATTTTGTCTATGCCCACTAAAAACTATGTCTGGCTTTGAGGCTTTTCGGGGGCGGTGCGCCAAGCCAGCTGGAACTGCTTACATAGAGCAGAGATCATGTTAAAAAATTATGATTGCTGTGAATTCACTTTGTGAACCTCTGTGGCAGGGATGGCTGATGAACAACAAAACTCTAAAGGAGAGTCTGGAGCACCAAAATGTGTTGAAATCCACCAGAAACATCAATGAAATGTGATTTATTGTATCTGAAGGCAGTGCATGGCAGCCAAAGAAATAAAAGGGAAGTAAAGGATAGGAAAAATCTCAAAGGAATAAAAAATACAGGTGAAAGATTCCAACTGTCCCATAATTCCTAACCTAAAGAAGTTCTCTTTGCCCTAGGTGACAGGCAAAAAAAGAGCTAGAAAGGCTTATTGCATTTATTGTTATTTCCTGAAGTTTGCTGGACAGGTGAGACTTCAGTTTGCTCTCAGGCAACGGCATTTCCAAGAACCGCAGCCCACAGCATCTTCCTGGTGATGGATTGCAGCCATGCGTCTGTTCCCGTTCCTTTAGACCTGCCTTCTGTCTTTGATGCCCTTGATCAAGAGATTTTTCTTCTCTGACATTTTTGGTTCACCGTGGGTCTGAAGAGATTTGCTCCCTCCTCACTTTTGGGAAGCTCTTGGAGTTGCATGAAGAGTGTCCACCTGTCCAGGTGCAAATGCAGAAAGAGCAGGAATGCTTTTCAAAAGGCGGGTTGTGAGCCCCAGCTCTGCTTCTCTGGCAGTGCATTCCTCACTTGCTGTTTTTATTTTTGGTCTACCCTGTTTCACCTGACACTGATTTGATCCTGAATGTCACACGTTAAAGCAAGAGTGTTATACAGCTCCTGACAGACCCTTCTGCTGCCCCAGTCCTGCTGCCACACAGACATGGTACTGACAGAGAGTTTCAGTGCATAAAACTCTTCTTACTTCTGGCCCTCCATTTTTAGGGAAAAAAACGAGACACTGGAAAATAGAGGAAGCATTGTAGAAGATAACTGACACTCTGCAGGTGAGCAAAATATTTCATTTTAAACAGAAGGCACGCATATTAATCCCCCTGCCCTGTGCTTGGCTTTTGCTGTTCCCAACCTGTTGCCTTTACTGCTAAGAGCTTGGAGGTAAAATGTAACGCATCACTTTGAACCTCCCTGCCATAATAAAGAATTAAATCAAGGCTCTGACTCACATTTCACAGTCAATTTAAGGGTGGCTGAAGTTTAGGCTCTCTGCCTCCCTCCTCACAGTGGTATTCAAACTGAGCTTATAGCTACCCCTGAACTGCTACAATTCACAGCCCCTGGACTGATGTAAATCACCACCAGCTACAGTTTATACTAATGCCCTGGGCTTCAGCAGCCTTGGCTTAATTGCCTGCAAACCTGAAAACATGGTTCCATAATTTGATATTGCTGTCAAAGTGCTGGTCTCATCCCTCCCCCTGCCCTGGGGCTCTGCGGTCCTGGGGAGCCGCTCGGGATGGAGCCTCGTTTATTTGGCTGCATCAGCATCGTGCTGGATCGAGCTCCTCCTGCTCTCCCTGCTGTGTCGGGAGGGATGATTTGGGGGCATGGAAGGCCATGGGGGAAGAAAGCAGTGCAGACTTACGCTGTTTTAAACCAGCTATTAAACAACATTCTTTATCTCATAATTTTACAGGCCAACACAAAGAGAGACCAAAGCACCCCATTTTGCCCGAAGAGGCTGTTTTCCTGGGCTGTGTATTTCAGACAAGCTCCAAGGCCAGCGTGTCTAGGGTTTGCATGTGTTATTGACAAAACCTCAGAGAAACAATTGGTTTTGTGGGTCTTTTTATTTTTTTCGTTGTCTGTGAGGAAACAATAATCTTCCAGATGAAAATCAAAACCAAATCACTCAGAAAATCCTGTAGAGACTTCATTTTGCCCAGCTTCAAAAGTGCAGTTAAAAAAAAAATCACAGTTGCCAGAAAAACAACACATATTAAGCCTTTTTATCACCATGTCTAATGTTTTACTAACTGTGAAATCACATTTTGCAGGATGAACTGTCTCAATACACTTCTGAAATATCCTGGTAGTGCTCAGTGCCCATTTGAAAGAGGAACTCTGTCCCAGCCGCAGACAGCAGACAGAAGTCAAGTGCCTGGAGGATAGCACAAGACATGCAGCTCTATCCAGGAATATACAGGGACCAGCTTTGAATAGCTGCACATCCTCCAATTCACAACAATCCAGCTCCTAAAGACAGGATTTGGGGTTTTACGGGCGTGTACACTTATTTTCCTTCTCCCTAAAATACGTACGAAATCTTTAGTATTTACACTGATAATAACAGCTACTAGTTGTTGTGTATGTCTTTCACTGGCAAGCAACAAAACAATTTGCAAAAAGAAAGGTGACTATTAATATCTGTGTTTACTCTTGGGGAAAATGAGGCATGCGGAGGTGATGACACTTCTCCGTGGAGACCAAACTATTAGGCAATAGTCAAGAAAGGCAACTAGATCTCCTCACTAAATAATTGTTTCACCTACTAGGGTACATCTCTTTCACCCATGAAGAGTTGTTGCTTACTTTAAGGATAGGTGTGATAGGAAGGAAGAAAGGAAGAAAGAAAGGTTACGACTTACCCAAGTAACCATGGGAAGACAGAGGAAGAGCAGAAACCAGACACAAACTTTCAAGTGTTGATAACAGTGTGTACTGGGGGTGGAAGGAAGAGAAGAAAGCCCCAATGGTGGCAGCAGATGCACAAGTGTCTTAGCCTGTTACCTTGGACCCCTATACCATTTCTTGACACAAAACGCCCCCAAAGTGCAATCCCGGAGTTCTTTCTATTTCAGCATTTTCACTGATCTCAGTTTTTCAAGACGAGTATGTGGGGACCAGTTGTTCTCCTCAGCTGTGGAGAACAGTTGGGTTTGAAACATATGCTAAGTTATTCATGCTTCGGAAAGACCTTTCAATGGTTAGAAACAGTGTCTATTAAATATGTATACAATGCTGGTACTTTGGCTTTAGTGTGCCTGCCCTGGATCATGGCGGGGGGATACAAAGACAGTTTTATTATTTTTATTAGATATTATTAATTTGACAGTCAGAAGAAACCACCTAAAGCAGTGCTACACTTCATGAGGTGCTTTAGAGCAAAGCAGTTAAGCAGAGTTCTTGACACAAGGAGCTCACATCTTACAAGAAAACTTAAGCCCATTATTTATCCCCTGTTTTGCTTTCCCTTTTTCCTGAAGCAGACATGTAGTTTCTCCCGATACCTGCACAAGTCCAAAGGGATTAATTCTCTGACTTTTTTCTATGCTGGGAATGCAGTTTTGGGGCATCTGGATCTATTGAATCTATGGAATTCAATGCATTGTTTCTGCATAAATAACAAGATGACGAGCAATTTCAGAAATGTTACAGTAGTGCTCATATAATCAAAAAGAAAGAAGCATGAGGACTGAATCAACTCTAATCTCACAAGGATACACGACAAAAGTTTGAAATAACCTTTCTCACTGTTTAGATGACTCAAGCTGCAGAGTTATCTTCCAGATTACCAGCTCTCTGACTGTTTAAGGAGTGCAGCACGTTCTGGGAACCCAAGAGCACCCAAGCAAAACTACATTTTTCCCCTATTTTCTGGATTAAAAAAGCAGGGGAAGGGCCTCCATCTTTGTCTTTCTCAGGTGTCGTGGTTTAGGGTCACTCAAACCAGGACATCAGGAAAAAAAAACCTGTGCTACAGCATGATGCAAGACACAGATGTTGGACTCCACTATAATCCTGTGCCATGGGTACGTCTGCTAAGGCCTGGCCACCAAACAAGTAAACCCTCTGTAGCAACGCAGTACAGCAGGAATTAGGGGTCTGCCTTGTGACCCTGACAAGCTGCCATCTCACTGAGTCTACAAAGTGACTTTCAAAACAGGAGGCCAAAATGTTTTACTAATAACCAACAGAGTGTAAACCAAGAAAAAAAAATTCTAGACATTTTATAAGCAGATCAGGGTGCATGAGAATGGGCTGCCTGGGGAGTGTATGAATATGTAGCACCGGACATCTTCAAGAACAAGTTTGACAGGAGTAACATAGATAAAGTTGGTCCCGCCTTGGGCCGTGGAGGTACTGGCTGACCTTTGGAGGTCCTTTCCAATGCCATGATGCTATGACTTTGAGAAATCAAACAACTTCTCTCGGTGATTCCTTCTGGGAGTTTAAGACAGACCGTACCGCTCAATTTCCTTGCAGGAAATTGTAAGTCATATGTCTTCCTTTCACTCTGCAGACACACTAAAACTGCAGCACACAATTCGCACAGTGCCTTTAACATCACTACTGCTGAGAAACCTTATGGAGCACCCTAATGCCATTCTTAATAACAATTAACCTCTTATTTGTTCTCCTCAGTAATGTCACATTTCATAATCATGTCACAACCATTCTAATCTAATTTATCACCAGAGAAGGAGGAGTTTAGCTGCAATAAGCATTTAGTTGTAACATTACCAAAAGAAAAAAAAAAAGAGAACCAAGGATCTGAGTAGAGGGGAGAGACAGACATCTGCCACTCCTCATATGGTCCTTCTAAAACCCTTTGCTCTGGTCTTGGCAAATGTAATTCTGCCCAATAATATTCCGCATATAATTGTGACAATATATTTTTTCCCACCACTTTCTTACTCTTAACTCCATCCATTTTTCAATCACTTTCTCTTCTGCACCCCACCAGATATAAGTCTTTTCAATTGTCTTTCCATGTTCTTCAGGGTCTATCCTTGGCTTAGCTATTGGCTACTTTTCATGAGAGAGATGTCATTTCTCCCTCCAGCTCACTCATTATCTTCCACTTCCCACACATTGTATTTCGAGACAAGTACCTTCATCTCCATTCTAATGGCAGAAGCCAGAAGCCACTGAGGTCCTGTCTCCATCTCCACACATAAACAAAGATGCCTTTTCTTCCAGAAACTGCAGGAAACATGAGGACGTTTGGATGCCTTGAACTTCTGAGACATTTGTCAACTCACAGCGTTTGAACATGGTCCAGGCAATGACAGCAGCAGCACAAACCCAACCTGTGCAGTGTCTTCTTGGCATTGTGACTTTCATGAAGGCAATGATGATCAAAATAACCTTTTCATACAACAAGCTCAGAAGTGCTTGAATCAGAGTGTCTTGAAATAGAAAGTGCCACTTCAAATAAAGCAGTGAATCAGAAACCTCAGTAGAAAGTAAAACTATCTCAAACACTACAACAATTTATAGAGAAGAATCAATTAGTGGATGTGGGTTGGAAGGAGATGAATCTTTTGGAGAAGAGCTAACTTTCTTTAGCATTTACCCATAGAGAGGTAGTGAGCCACATACAAAGGGTCAAATTCTGGTCTCTTTAAAGCATGCCAATCCATTGCAACTAACAGGATCTCTATATTTATAGGAGTGAAAGAGAATCAGATTTAGCTAATACATCACATTTTAGTACACAAGTGTGTATGTGTAGTACTGCAATAAGAAACTCTGATAATCAAGTGGGCAGCAGTAAGAACTACATAAGAATATCTTTAAAAGAATATTGAAGACCAAGTTTAAAATACCAAAATCTTATATCAGCAAGTTGGTCAAATGGAAAAGAAGAGAGTACAGACTGTACCAGATAGAAGATATTTGAGTAGCTGAAAGATCCGATTAGTATGGGTGCTACCTGACAGATTATTTCTACAACTACTTAATTCCCTAATGCATTTGCATAAGCTGGAAGATTTAATCAGTCCACTCCAGATTTAGGTAAGCAGACTGGCAATATGGACTGAATTTAACCTTGCTGTAAGTGTAATAAAGTCTCCAAAATGCTGTGAGGTTATGGTAGGGCTGAATACAATCCTGTGTTAGAGAACATAATTTTATCATTCCTTCTTACATACAGCTCCTGTTTCCCATGAACATGTAACAAGCAATAAAAACTATGTCAAAGAGGTATAAAAACTTCATATTTTGCATTTTTTTTAAAGCAAAGTAAGCAAAAATTAGTAAACAAATGCCTTAAAGCTAGTCAATAGTAAGAAGGAATATAATTATGCCAAAATATAAAATCTTCATGTTTACAATACAAATTTGGTTGTATGACACAGATGCCTATAACAACAGCAAACTGACCTTCATGTTTCTGTAAAATCTCCTTTGATATTAAAAATTCACTATCCTACTAAGGTCACTACTTTTCTAGTTCTGTATCAATTTTTTTAATGGAGAAAGTCTTATAAAGTCATGGAAAAGTCTCACTTTTACTACTCAACGGCAGATCAAGCATTTGTCTACTCTCCCAACTCACCCTGATATAGATTGCTCTTTAATTAGTTTGTTGTGCATTGCTGTTAAAATCTAGTCCTAATGGCAGCATCATGGACAGAAATTCAATTTTTTTTTTCCCCTGAATTCCCACAGCAAGGTGGGCGCCTCACTTCAGCAGAACGCTTGCCTCATATGCATGCTCACAGCAGCTCCCCTCTTATTTTCCCTATTATTTGTCAGCTCTTTGTTATTAAGTTACTGCATACATAGAATCATAAAATCAAAGAATGGTTTGCGTCAGAAGGGACTTTTAAAGATCATCTAACTCTGACCTCCATAACCTCTAACCAAACAGATGTCCCATCTGGAAAGCTCAAGCCTCCAGCTCCTTCCAAAAGCATGATCCTGTTGCCCTGAGCAAGGCTCTGCTGCAGGTAGGCTGGGGCGGGCTGCAGGGCTGGGAACTGCCTCTGCAAAAATATAAGCAGCTTGCATGAAAAGCATTTTCTTTTCTTCCTTCTGTGGTCCCCTGCTATAAACACCCCCTTTTTTGAACATGTCCCTCCCACAGAGGACCCCAGCTAAACAAACTACCTTGCAATTAAAAAAAAAAAAAATACAAAAAGAAGAAGGCTTAAACCATCCAATCCCAGGGCAAAACCTAATCTTTATTTTTAGTCCAATTTCCAAAGTGATCTTGAACGTGTTATTTTTACCCCAGCAGTCCAGATTTTGTTTAGCATTATATTGATTGGGCAGCATCTGATGAAAGGTACTTGTGGGCTGTGGGTTTCTCTTACATCTTTGTCATTGGTTCATCTTTCACTAAAAAGTTGGGAGCATTCTCCTTATCTTTTATTCCCAGAAAGCCATAAAAAGCTGCATATTAACCACTTCTCTTCCTCCATAGGAGAAGAGTTATCACTGTGATGTGCATAAACCATTTGCAATACAGTTTTTGACACTGTAAATTAAGGCAAAAATACATTTAACCTATATAGGCAGGAGTAACTGTATATATTTATTTAAATAATTGCAACGTGTGGCTCAGGAGTTGATTTCCTGTTGTTTAAGTTCACTTGAGCATTCTTGATTGAACCTTCACTCAGTGCTGTATACATTAATGTTCTATATATTTTCAGTCAAACATCCTACAAAATCCAGGTTGCCCTTAAGAAAGATCGATATACCCAAAACGAAGAAAGGTAAGTCTTTCTCAAAGGAAATAATTTTTCACCAGGAGCAGTGTATCACAGAGCCTGCCTTCTAAAAGCATGCTAAGGTAATAAGTATACCAGGTTTTAGATGCATCTTTCTTTGCTGTTGAGTACATACTCTAGACCCAGATCTGGAGTTGAACAAAACATCCCACCAGCCCAGGTACCAAAACATGCAAAGAACTGGAGAAAAATATTCAAAGTATACAGCATTCAGAGGTATGAATGTATAAGGAAACATTCAACAGAAAGGTAACACCCAACAGAAACCAAAATTTCTGGGACAACAGTGAGCTATCTTGAAGACCCTCTCTCAAAGAGGTCATTTCTGAGCTGTCCTGTGAGGTCTGGAGCTTGGAAAACACAGATACATAAGTAAAATCACCCGCAGCTTGGGTCTGGACCTTGCAGCAATGCCTATTACAGTTGTGCTTGATGATCTTAAGGGTCTTTTCCAGCCTAAATTATTCCACGGATCTATAGGGCAGAAGACAGTGACAGGTTGAGCAGGCGGAGGGGGAGCATGGGTTCTTGGCTTTCCTCGGATGGATTTGCTATCCAGCCAACACAGAGGTGCCAGGCTTGGGCCAGGCTCTTGCTGCCATGGGAAGGGGACAGAGAAAGGTCACAGCTGGAAATGGGAGGAGAGTCCCAGGGAGCTCAGTGTGCTGCTCACGATGGAGGTGGACAACACTTCTTCCCCCAGTGGTAGTTGTCATCCTGCATAATTCCATCCCTTCAGAAGCTACCACAAGCCTGGCTGCCCAAAGCACTGGTGTGTGTGAAAGTACACGGACCGTGACCACCTTCCCATACTGATAGGTACCACAATATCCCTTGTCAAGAAAATCCATAAACAACACCCAGCTAATGCAGTCATATGCTGAGCAAAGTGTCTTTAGCTCGTCAAACTGAAGAGATGACTGGGCAAGAAGTAAGGAGGCTTCGGATGCAGAGGATGGAAAACGAGTCCCACTGTGAACACTGCTGGCATTAATGTGTGCCACTGATTAGTTCATGGCAGCCGCTTGTTTTCACCTGCAGATGGAAGATGAATGCTTTCTCGAGCTCCCTGAAGATTGCTTATTCCAAATGGCAAAACAAATGATGATTTATTTTTTTTTTAGAATGGGAGAAGAAATTAAAATATACAGAATTGTGAAGTGAAGATGAAATTACTCATTGTGTCAAATAATTAAAGAGCCTGAAACCATGTCAAGAATAAAGAGGGAATTCAAGCAGGAAAAAATTATACTTAGAATAGTAAACAAAGGCCGTGATTCTAATTTCAGATATGCAGTCACCTACCATCAGGCAACGTGGGGAAAAAAAATTGGCTTTCACACATTTGGCCAGTGAATGGTACAAGCTTCAGAGTGATGTGATTTGAGTTGTAGCTAAACCAAGACAGTGAGACTAGAAAACACTAAAGGCAGTGGGTTAAGGCATTGTCCTTTGAACACAAATGAGTTCAGTTCAGATCTTATAGAGAACAAGGAAAAATTAATTAACTTACGCTTTGTTGGACAACTCACCATTTAATTTAATGTACAGGGCTATAATTACCAGCCTCTGCTCTGGAGAAGATCAGTGGAGGAGCTGACAGGCTTGTGCGAGACATTTTCCATTTATTTAACTGTTGTTATCGGAGCACGTTGCAATCTGTCTGTAATAGTCTTCTCTGCCCTTGCAGCATTCCCGTGCAGCAGGGAAATGCTTCTGCCTCGGTCTTCCAGCTGGGACTTGAGGGTTGAGGTCTAGTCCACTGATGGAGTGGGGCATTGCAGGGTCGAATGTCATCATAAGCCTGTCTGCGAGGGTGAAGCTCAGAGTCATGCCAACGGGAGTACTCGTTCAGGAAGAAAGCCTAAGTCCAAACCCTCCCTGATGAGGCGGGGGTTCAAATCCATACCCCACTGCTCTGGGTAGTGTGAGAGGGGAGTCCTTTTCCCAGGTCCCTGCTCCCAGGCTTCCCAAACGCAAAGGCAGGTGTCCCATGATACAGGTCTTCTCACTCTGGCTTGTCACCAGCTGGTCAGGAGAGGTCAGAAGAGAGTTCTTTTTCCTCCTGGACCCTCACATCACAGAACAAAGTGTATAATTAATTATGAAATTAAAAGGTAATCATAGTGGCTGTGCATAAATTAGCAGTCTTCCCTTAATTCTGGCTTTCCCTAGCCTCTGCGTGCCTGATTTTGTAATCCTAGTGAAAGTTTCAAATAGGTTTTATGAGTTTAACATGAATATACATTGCTATCTTCATATCATTTATGGCTTATACAGCCACAAAGGACCATTGTTATTATCTAGTCTGACTCCAACCATCTGCTATAACACAGGACAGAGAATGCCAATGGTTTCTATATGCATGCTCTAACTTTTAACAAGGAGTCTCCTTTCAGAAAGCCACATCACGGACACTTTAAACTTTTTGCACCTCTCTGAGGAAATAACACTTCTTTTGAAGTCTGGGTTTCCCAGACTCTGCTATGAGCAGCCTATTAGGCCCACGAGTACTTTTCCTGCATGGGAGATTTGGCAGAAACTGGTTTTAAATGTGGTGTTGCACGATGCAGGCAGCTCATTCACTAGCTTGAAAATGTGTTCATCTCAACCACTTTGCAGAGGAAAACAATATGATCAGCTTGTTAAAAAAAGGGAGCTGCAAAATGAACAACACGGAGAAAGCTGCTTGAAAAGATACTCCTAATATGACTCAGAAAGCAAACACTCAGATGCTCAGTCATAGCTCTGGCATATTGTGCTTCTGTATTTAAGATATGATCTCTCTTTATAGCTTTACCTGTGCTGTTTGTCTCTAGCTAAAATTACATGCAGTCGACTCCATCTTAAAATCATGGCATATGAACTAAAAAGCCAAGTACCTGAAAGTGGGGCTGTGTCTGAACATGTTGTCCACTCTGTTCTGTCCCTTCATCCACTGCTGTAAACTGATACAGAAGAGTAACTCAGAGATGTAGGAGCCTAAGTACCATTTCAAATAGTGACATCTGAGAACAGAGAGACAAAAGAGAGATACTGAGTTGCCTGAGGGGTTTTGGCTGTTGTTTACTTTTCATCTTTGGGAACGGTATGGTGGCAAACGTGTCACCACGTTCTTTCCTCTCTATTTACAGCAAATAGACTCCGGTATCTGCCCCCATCTTTCCTCCAGAGCCTGATTCCACAGAGGGCTGATCATGATTCGCTTTGCACACAGCAAAACAAGTGCTCGGATTGTTAGTCTAATTTCAAAAAAGCTAGTCAAGGATGAGGGATTTAATTTTTAATTGCATCAAGTGTGTTTATAATTAAAGCCAATGCAGCTGATTTGCCTTTTTTCAAGTGCTGATTCCAGAGTATTAGCACATACTGTGTTCAAAAAGTGCCAGAAGTAGAAGGCACATCAAGACAAACCAGTGTAACTATCTAGGAACTGCACAGGATGTTAGAGGATGTTTCCAGAAGAAACTCAGGGACTCAGTGGCATAAATCCTATTGCAGCTGAGGTACCTGCTCCTAAACCACTTAAGTCAGTTTGCAAATCTCCTATTTATAGATTTATGGTCAAAGTTTGTTTTCTGCCCCTTTTTTAATCTTTTCTGCTCAGAGCAGTACCAAAAATAAATATTTAGAATGCCAGTATGTTGCTAAATTATTCATGCTTTAAACTCATAAATGGGAAAGACAATCTTCCTGACTTTACATGCTCTCCTGAAGAAATGCGTTATTCATTGGTGATTTTACTTTCATATGCATCTTATTTGTCTGTCAGTGCAAAGCAGAGATGGAACATAGGGGGAAAACTGACAACACATTTTAGAGGTATTTAATTTCACCCTACTTCTTTTCATTATTCACCAAAAAAAGCTGTCAGCTAGACTTACATGAAAATACTTTGGGCAGTTTTAATGCTCGCAAAATTGAGAGACATGATTAAACTGGAGCAAAGCACCAACACTTTTTCTCACTAGGGACATGGTGCTAAGGACTAAGAGCCCTGTGGTGAGGTGCACTTCTCCTGGGCTGGATGCTGTCCGCACACCAAATGAACGAGTTGAGCCTGCCCAGCAGTGCTTGCCCAGCACTTAAGGTAGGAGACAGGGAAATGGGGAGTCAAGGGACAGTCCCTTGTGAGGGGTGTTAAATAAAATACGTGTCAAATATATAATGACCTTTCCATGATGGGCTCCAGAGGTCTGATGGGAGCTGCCGTCTGCATGCCATGGAAATTAAATGGGATCAATGAGCATGAAAATGATGGCTCATCCCACGCCAGAAGGGCACCGTGATGTTATCTCTAGATTATTCCATTACCAATTAAGTTCTGTTTACAAGTTAAGGGTTCTTGTTTATTTGCTTTTAGTAAATGGCTCCTATAATCCAACTTGAATACGGAAGGCAAATTGGGACCATCATCTCAGAAGCATTAGCAAAATATTCAATCTGTTAATGCTGTCAACAGGATGATAAATGCCAAGAGTCAAACTGAGTTGTTTCTGGCAAAAGAAATGAATAAGAGGTAGTGAAAGATGTCTAGCTGTTAAAAAGAAGAAGAAGAAAATAGGCTGGGCCATTATGGATTGGTGACTAAAGCCCTAGACAAAACATGAAATAAGCATTGTGTTTCTTGTTTTAATAAGAAGGAAGATGCAGGATTGCCTGTAAAACCCAGGTGATCAGGAGAATGGAGCACCTGTACAAAAGTACAGTTGTACTCCAGGTAAAAAGCTAAGTCCAGAGATTTTAGTGAACTCAGGGGACTGAAAAATCTCCAACACAGAATGCTGGAAAAAACAACACATAAAATCAAAGCATGACAGAAGGAACTATAAAAAGCTTGCTGGATTGGGAATAGTCCCACATGACTGGAAAATAGCATGAAAATAGTCACTGTGAGCCAGGGACTTTTCAGATGACATATTTCCAGTAATGGTACAGCAGGACAGGTATTTTTCCACAGGAATCAGCAAACCCCTGTCTTTAATACTTCACTGCCCAACTCCAGTCCCCCGTGACCTAGAACAACAAGCACGGTTTGGAAGAGGTGCTTGAGATTGCCGTGCAATTCTGAGACAACAAGTTTGATCTCCTCTAAGCCTAAAGATGTTTATGTTATGTTTAACTTGCTTAGTTTAACAAATGGAAGAGAGGTGTTCATTCTGTATAATGTGAGGTGAAGGACTGAGCATCAACCATAGAGGGAGGACTATTAAAAGAGCTGCTGGAACAGGACTTAGCTGTCTGTTAGTTTGGGCTGAGAATTGTATGGCAGTTTCCATTAGAAAAGTGAGGACTTTAAATGCCCCACTAGTAAAAGTAATGGAGGAAAGGAAATCTAGATGATTTCAAGATAGAGCTTGGCCAGATTATCAACAGGATTTAGAATGTCACTAATGGTGAAAGGTGTCTGGACTTGATGACCCAGGGCAGAACCAGCCACTCTTTTGTCCCTTATTCATGTCCAGATCTTCCAACTACCTTGGTCACCCTTCAGGAATAATGTAGTCATCCACATACTTTTGAAAGGTACATGGTCCCCGGGAAGGTGCTCAGCCAAACCCTCCTTAAGCCCTAGGTTGTGTTGCCACTGGGAGTTTGCAGGCACAGGAAGCAGTGGTGAGAGCAGACTGGATAGATAAGCTCAAGTCTGTATTACAGGTGTCTGCACCCAGTTGTATTCTGGAGAGGTGTGGGCAGATAAACTCCTGCATTGTCATACGATGAGGCTGGTGAGACACTGGAACAGGTCACCCAGAGAAGTTGTAGATACCCCATGATTGGAAGAGTTCAAAGTCAGGTTGGATGGGGCTTTAAGCAACCTGATCCAGTGAAAGATGTCCCTGCCCACAGTAGGGGGGTTGGAGTAGATGATCTTTAAGGTCCCTTTCAATACAAACAACCCAAACCATTCTATGATTCTATGAATGTCTCATACCTCTGGTAACAAGAGGTTCTGCTGTACCTTTATACCATCAAAATTGCATGATTTGGGATGGTTGGAATAGAACATTTGATGGGTTTTTTTACGCAGGTATAAGACATGACTTTGCAGTATGACAGAATCCAGAGCAGGATCCCTTAGAAAATGAGAAAGCCTGATGCTTCTGCCCTACCTATGCTCTTCTAGTGTATGCATGATGTAAGAAAATTTCTTTTTATATTATGGCTTTTTAGGACAAATCTCTTTCCCTGTGATGTCTTTACCTACGTCCCACAAACTGAAATTTTTTGATGTAGGGTAACTGGTTGTTCCAGAGCTCAGCATGGAAATAAAACACACAGTTGCATTGGTTTTGTTTGAATTAAGAAGTTTCTAGAAATCCTTTGTGTCATACTTGTAAAATAACACTCCGTATCTACCAGACAGGAGCACGAGCTTCAAGGATATCACTCTTAAAAGTTCCTAAAATACCACCTGTAGAGTGCCCCCACAGGCTCTGAGCCACTAATGAGCAAGGTGGTACCAGAAGTAGAACCGGCGTAGACGTGTGAGCATCTGAGTTAGTCTGTGCTGTGGAAATGCAAGGCAGGTTAGCTGCACTGTAGCCTGAGCAGCTTTATGGCTGCCAGATCACAGCTGGCATCTTCTCACAGTGCTGTCACTGCTGACCTTTGTCTTCCCTGTACTATTTTCTATCCCATAGTTTGACGTGCCATAATTTAAGATATTGAGGCGCAAAACTGACAGAGAACTATTCCAGTTTTGAAAATGTCACTGGAATGAACTACCTGTGTTTCAGGTTGCAAATTCTTGGGGACCAAGACTGTCAATCAGTGTTTGCTTGTATTCAGTTTGTTCAGCACATGTCCATGAGGCTCAGACCCAGCGGTCTCCCAGTTATGGTTTGTGGGACTCCAGAAGTCCTCGACATAGCTGTTTGGCACATCCCTGCTGCCGTTGCAAATCTTTCACCGGGGGCATGAATGGGTGAGGTGCAGTTGGGGCTGTGTGAACTTTCTGTGGTCCACAAAGTTTGAGAAACTTTTCTCCAAAACCTGTCAAATAAATGAGAAAGAATCTTATTTTGACACGTTCAGACTGAGGGATTCCATTCAGATTAATTTTACGATATTAGCTTCAGAAATAAATCCCTTGTTCCCAAGATCGGGACCCAGGAACTGTGTTCATAGTTAGAGGTAGTTAGAGACAGTGCTTTGTAATATCTCTAACAGGTCAGGGGACATCTGAGGTCCCACTTCTGTCAGTGTCCTTTGCATGATCATTTCAGTGGTGACTTAAAAAGCATTCGCTGGTAATAAAAAAAACCCCACAATTATATAAAGAGATTCCACCTAGAACACAAGACCCCTGAAAACTCATAATCCTGAATGAAGACCTCAAAAGACCCTGGCACTGAAAATTGTAATCTTTAGAAGCTGAATGGAGGGATCACCTGGGAAGGTAATTGCTACCACAGATGTTGCCCTGGGGCACTCCAGTTAGTTTATTTTCAATATAAACCATCTTTCCCAAGTGCACAGAAAGTGGTTGTAGTTTAGGATTAAGGAGGGTGCACTGAGTGCACCTTTGATGAAGATGGATTAGAAATATTCATTCTAGCCAGCAGTAAATGCTTGTCCTGTCCATTCACTCTGGATTAAAATTTTAAATGCAGGTCTCGGGCAGCAAGGGAAATAAGTAAAAAAAAAAAAGGGGGTTAATAGATTGTACCCTTAAATTTTATCCACGGAACAAGAATTGAGCCGGACCACCAGGTCTGGAAGAAGTAGAAAAAAGGTTTGTTAGTACATGTGGATTTTGCTTGAAAGCCTATATTGGTCATAGTGAAAACAACAGTCTTACATAAATTTTATAATACTTCACATTGTGGAACAAGGATTGGCCCAGTGGGACGGGGGTACTGAAGATAAACTAGCTTGTATTTTTCTCTGATAGAAGGGAAAAATGGCCATTGGGGTATGATATCTGATGACTTATGGAGATAAAAGTTATATCAAATTTAAAGGTGAAGCTCTTACCATGCAGGGGCTGTCATTGACAGCTCTGAACACTTCAAATGAGAATATATGTAACCACTCACAGAAACGGACCTGATAAGAGTCAACTATCTTCCAGCCTCTACCTACTTTTTACCATCCCTCCTCGTTTCTACACCCCCTTCCTTGAGGAATTTGAAGGAGCTCTCTCTCCATGAAACCAGTGGTTAGAGCCAGCACAAAACCAGACTGCCAGTGCAGCATTTGCAGTTTTCAAAGAGAACAAAAAAAATCTACCTGACTCTAGAAGCACAAAACAGAGCAGATAAAAATAACACTGAAGTTAAATATGGAAATGGCAGGAGATTTTGCTGACTTAAAAGGGAATATTTAAGAATATTTTTGGCACAGTAAACGGACGCAGAATTTTAGAAAGGTGATTTGTGGAAAGTTAGAAAGAATATGAAGTTTGATGGTTACCCCACTTTCTAAAAATTGCACCTCAACTTCCAGTAATCAATAGAGCCCTGCAAACATGACACGACCTGTGCATGGGCACGGCTCCAGCAGAGCTGCCTGCCCTGAGCCTGCCTGTTCAGCTCAAGCACTGCACAGAATCCCCTGACCCCAGCTCAGCTTTGTTTGTGGCTTGGACAGCAAGCGCTGCATGTGGCGTTGTTAACAGTAAAATAGATTTTAAGATGCCATTTGAAGGCTACTCCGTTTGCTTGTAGAGACAAGTCAGGTTTTGGTAGCTAACAGACCTCCAAGGCAACTTACTGCAGTCAGAGTGTGCCTGGGGAACTCAGTTTCCAGCAAAGATATGGCTCTGCCTCATGTTTTTAATGGTCTAACGTATACAAGGATGACTCGGGGCAGGCACTCTGTCGAGAAGCTTGCATTGCCATGCTGGCTCCCAGGTGGTCAATTTGAGCCTGTATTTGGGAAAACTCTACTAAAATGATGTTTTCCTACTGTCCTGAGAACCTCCTGCATTTATCAAGCTTGAACAATCCCAAGCTCTTTAGCTGTTCGGATACACAGCTGTGCAGAAACCCAACCCGTGAAACACTGCCCCACCTCAGTGAAAAACTCCGTGCTCCCAGTGGGAGCCAGGCGTAAAAATAAAACCAGTAACAATGTCAGTCTTGCTGGCATTGGCCTCTCCTTTGAGAATTGCCACACATTCTGCACACATCTGTTAATTATACATAATGCTTTTAAGACTTAAAAAGCATTGGACACTGTTTGCTGGTTTAGATGGATTAGCTGAGTCAAGAAAGTGCTAAATGAGTTTCCTGTATTACACAACAGCATGGGGATGGTTTCCTGAATAAAACCTGATAATCCTGACTCCCAGACTTTTGCCACAGCCGATGGATCATTTCTGCGGTTTGCTAGAAGGTTGTATACAGTTCTGCAGAGCTGACAACTTAGCACGTATATGGCCACCGCATACAAACAGGAGGAAAACAGCATCAGAACCAAGTTTAAATATTTTGCAGTCATCCCATTGCTTTCTGCTCATTCACATTGCCCAACAGGGCTTTCCTTAAGGAGCCTGTTGGAGATAGCACTGCCTTCATCCCTTGCCAACGAGGTCACAGAGAAATGTTCAGCACAAGTCAGCTACAACTGTAAAATAGTGTTTGTGTTCTTACTCGCTTCTTTGTTGAGCATTTATACCAAAGCCAGCTGTCAGCTTAGAGTTAATACTTCGTGATCTGTCAGTAAGCAGTCCGGTCATGTGTCCAGTAGAGTATTTCGCTATTAAACCCAAAAGAAAAATGAAAAGTTAAGTGTAGAAAGGGGGAAAGCAGTTTTCCTGTTTGCAGGAAGCCAAAGCATTTGTGTTCCTGAAGAGGACAGCAATTCAAAAAGCTGCAAAGTCATCAGGAAAAACACGCATATGTTCTTTAGTTAAATACAAGTGTTAGAACATTTTAGGGGAGGAGTAGAATTGCCCAGGGCTCCCTGGCTTTGCAATCTGTCAAGTAAAAGCTTTTCAATAATTTATTAAGAGAGGAAGAGTTAGCAAGACAGTACCTCACAGCCGCACCGCGCACCTGGTGGGAATAAACGCACTGCAGTGAGAGGACCCAGAGTGTATGCACAGCTGCTGGGAGGAGGAATTCGATCAAAGGCCGTGGCATTTCCCCGGCGAAAGGAGCTTTGGGATAGTGTGCTGTGGGGAGGGTTTCACACTGCTCTGCATGTGCTACGGTGGGCAGGAAAGATTCTTTCTCTGCTCTCCCTTACCGCTAGCCCACAGCCTGGAGACCAGGGTGCAACGTTGGCAGAGGTTTCTGCACCACCACTTTTCCTGAAAATGTGGACAAACTGAGATCAGAGTGGCCATGTTTTGTGATTCATAATCAGGGGCTGGGCAGGCTTCACTCCCTAATTTTGGGACACATCATTGGTACTAAGTTCTTGACTGCTCCATACAACAGCTCCATGAAGGGCAGCAGTGTCCTGTCCCTATTAGAGGATGAAGGAGCCCCAAGTCTTTGCAGTGGCAGATTTGAGGGGGTCACCTGTATCCCTGTGTTAGAGCCCTGAGCCTTATCTCTGCTGCAAAGACATCAGCGCTTGTGTGAAGTCAGCAAAGACTCACTTCCATTCCCCTCAGCAGTGATGATGGGGCCTGGCATTTTGCCTGTGCTCTGAGTGAAAAGAATGACAAAAAAAGTCATTGTTTCAGTCTCTGACAATGATGATTTGGTACTTTGATGGAGGGTTGATGTCCTGCTCTACCACAGACTTCCTATGTGCCCTTGGCACGCTCCCCATGCCATTGGGGGGCTGCTCCAGCCAATAGATACTGTGTGTGAATGTCTGCTGGCTGAAGGGAAAGAAAGGGGAAGGGGAAGGGGAAGGGGAAGGGGAANGCTGTGTCAGGCAGGGAAGAGAGTGTCATTAGGAAGAGGTTTGTCATCCCGACAGGTAAGGAAGGGGAAGGGGAAGGGGAAGGGGAAGGGGAAGGGGAGGGGGAGAGAGGGGGAGAGGGAGAGGGCAAGATTTTATCTGGAGAAAGAAAAAAGGAGTCAACAAAACCAAAGAGTCAAAGCCACCATCTCCCCTTCCCCCTGCAGATATCGGCCCTGATATGGGCACGTAACAGCTGCATCAGGGCAGCAAGTTGCTGGTGGCTCCCGAGTTCTTGCTTGGTGCTACACACAGGGTTTTGTGCTGAACACAGTTAAATGGTACCACAATAAAAATTCATCAGTCAGCTTAAATGGCTGTTATCCTTCCTACAACCTGCTATCTCAGTAATTGCTACCAGCTAGCAGGACTGTCTCTTATGGGAAGTGATTTCAACGCTTTGACATGGGAAGGGCAGTGGAGATGTCAATGCTGTAGATAGGGAGATATAAGAATTTGGAGAGGCTGGAGGGGGCTGACATGGTTGAAGAGAGGAGTTCAGACTAGTAATGTGGGGTCCTAAATAATCTCCCGTGGGAGGGAAGGAGGAACTTAACAAAGTGCTGAAATAGAGTCAGTGCTGGGGGACAGGGAAGGGCAGAGGATCACATTTCAGGAAAGAAATACAGAAACGGCAAAAAGCAAGGACTGAAGGCATTCAAGGGCAGCAGCAGCTAGTTTTGACCAGATCAGATCTATCAGTTCAGGAAGACTCTGAAATTGGATCAGGTCATACAAAGCCATCCCCTTCTTCCAAGCATGAAATGGAAATTCTGCATTTGCATTGCCATGAAATTTGCATTTAGCTTTGTCTGCTTAGGAGGGTAAGTGCTCGTTACTAAGCTTCAAATGTCGTACTCCTTTGGAGATAAACACTGAATAACTCTGAGGGAACTGCAGCTCATGACTTCCCTCTTTTGTAGCAGAATCAAAGAAGTACCTGACCTAAGTAGGTGTTAAGACTCTCACTGTACATGTCCTTTTCGACAGGAATATAAAATGTTCAGTGTTTCCTGGGATCTGGTCTGAAACCTGGCTTTGAGCAGAGATCCAAAGGACTGCAGAAATGTTGTCTGATAGTGACCCAGTTTACATCCCAGGGAACAAAGGAAACGCCACAAGAAGGAAACAGCACTATGTTTCCATCCTCATTTTCCTGAATGCAGAGATCTGTGTCCCAATCATATACCTCAGACAAGTGATAATAAATCAGCACGTTACTAATTTAGGAATTTATTATTTAAAAGCATTGGCTACCTGGTGAAAGGAACAAGCATCTCCTAGTTGAGATGGAGATCTCTGTGACCTTCTATTCAGACTCAAGCAGTGGATTGGGTTATTTAAAGATGCTCTAAGCTCAACATACATGATAATTCTTCGTTGTCTTTGCTTTGCTTGCAGTGCCCTGCAGCTGGGCCAAAAAGGATGCGAAAGACTACCACAAATCAGATACCTCCACTCAGCACACTAAAGAAGGCCACTGAAGAAAGTAATTTTCAGACATATGAGAAAACACAGGTATGATGGGAACGGCCGCAATGCTAAGCCCTGATAACTGCTCAGGAGATGCATGTTGTGGCATGCTGCCACTGCAGTTTTTTTGCTTGAATGTAGAAATTAGACAAATTGATATTGTCATCAGTACGATGGTGAGGAAAAGTTGAGCATCATCCTTTACAAATCTGGGTCTCAGTTCATATCCTCCAATGGTTCAGTCATCTTGAAATAAATGGTATCACCAGAATGGCAGTGTAACTGTAGGTGAACTAGGGACTTTTGCCTGGACACCAGGTTCAAGATGAAATCAGCCTCATCACATTGACCAGCAAAGTAAACATGCTGGCAAAAATTTATTGTGTAGAAGCCTAGATGTCAATGAACAGAACTCTTCATTGCAGAGTTTATCTTCTCCTTTTGGATAATGACTATCAGTGGCAAAGGAACTTTGTCTTTTTCCTTTTAACTTTACATTTTCACTTTTAAATTGAAATAAATTCAGTGTTTCAAAAGCCCTCTCTAAGTCTTCAAGACTTCCATACAAATTACTTTTGTTTGTACAAACTCTCAGGTCAGCAGTTCAAAACAAGGACTAAATTTATAAGCGTTCAATGGCATGATAAGAAATGATTGTTTATTTCCAGCAGCTGTCATCTTCTGTTTCTCAAGTGATGCTCCTCTCTCTCTAAGTGTTGTCTCCAGACAAGCACCAAGACATATTCACACCCTTCCAAATGAAGGTTGTGCCACTATTGACAGCACCATTTAAGAGAGTCACTGGAAATAAGGCTTGGCCTATTCGGTCTCTGTACCCTTAATGACATAGCCTTACAAAATGAAAGCTTCCCGGTTGTTTTTCCAACTATGGCGTTGTCCAAAAATCCCAATTAAGGACCAAGGTAGCTTTAGAGTATTTACACAGTGCTTATCAGGAGTCTAGGTTTTATCCAGCTGGTCTGGGCTTCAGGATGTTTTTGCCCAGCTGAGCGTGCCACCCAGGCCATTAAAGGTTCAGATATGGTGGTGGCCTTCAAAGTGTTTGGATCCATTGCCAAGTTCAGGAAGTCACGCTGTAACCCCATATACTTGTGGAGCAAATTGAGATGGAGAGCTCTGGGGAACATCTTTGGCATAGCCTGGCTGAGAACTGGACATTCAATAATGAAATCAGCAGGCTAGCAAAAGCAAAGCTCCTGCTTCTGGGATGGGGTTCAGACAGGTCTGGCAGCTCTTCTCTACACATCACAGAAGGAACAGTCCTATTTCCATAAGATGATAATCTTTTTAACTAGGAAAATCTTGAGATATGTCTGTAAATATGCTCTGAGATGCTGTATACAACTAATATAAATCAAAATCGGGAACCTGGCTTTGACCATCTTTAGTAGCTCCTTGTAGAGAGAGAAATCTGAAGCTCAGCTGCTGGGGGGTGTTTGAGGAGGATTTGAATGGTAGCCCACTGATTCCAGCTCACAGAAGGAGAAGTCTCAGTGTCTACTTCTGTAAGTGAGATTTATATATTTACTAAAGGCTGAAATCATTCATATATTACTTGTTTATAAATACTCCAGTACTATACGGGGAGCTGCTAATTAGATTTTGACATTTTTTGGGTTGTTTTTTTTCACTAAGATGGATGCATCTAGGAGAGCTCTGTTATTAAACTGAGGAAGAAAGTAACCTTTAATTTGCAGGTATCCGTCAAGAGGCTATTTGGAACACTACATTATCCCTGTAGATCTCTAAATGAAATTTTATTGCCCTTTCATATTACATTATTCAGATAACTGATAACTTTACTCCGCTGAACTGCAAAGATAAGTGCTGTATCCAGATTAACGCATAGTCTAAGCCAAAAGACACCACTGTGTGGCCAGACACAATCCTGGTGTAAAAGGTGGAGATCTGTTGAATTGTAATCACCAGGGCCGCATTTCTGACCCAGGGAGTCACGAAGATTTAGTGAGTTATGGCAGCAAGTTGTTTGTAAGCCTCAGCTATTGGATTAAAGACCAGAGGTCTTCCTAAAATTGATGGAGTGTGAAGTCTCTTAGTAATCGTAAAGGCAGTGCTCTACCCCCAGTTTACTCTACGTACTTAGAACACTACCTCTTCCCCAAAACAGACACATAAAACAGAGAATCTCTTACAACTGCATACCTGCCTTTATGCCTCAATGATGCGTTACCTTCTCCCAGTGAAACCCAACTCTTTGGGGCATATCCTTGGAGAGCAGGATGCTCAGGGATGTACTCCTTGCTGGATGACATGCTTTCAGGGCTGCGGAGAAAAGTGTGCAGATTATGCCAAAAGTTATCACACCCAAGACTCAGTCTCCCAGTGTTCAAACACTGTCAAAACAGCCACAAAAAAATTCAGCAGAGGGCAGTGAATAACAAATCATGTGGAGATTAGTTGTCTATGTCCACCCCTGATGTTGCCCATTCCTCCTTAACGTAGAGGAGCTCAGGGCAAGTAGAGATCCCTCAGATGATTGTGCCTAACCCCTGCTGTTGCAGGCAGCCAAGTTATGTACCGTCTTCAAAACAGTTTAGTCTTATACCCCATCCAGAAACTGTTCCAGAGCCTCACTCCTCTGATGGTTAGAAATTTCTAGCTCAAGACTATCCCTAGCTAGCCTGTGTGTGTGTCTGTACTTTCACCTGCATTAATCTTGTCTTCTCTGGTGCTGAGTACCCATCCTATATATTTGCTCATCCTCACATATTTGCTGACAGTAGTGATACATTTGCTCATCCTTCTTTTGCTAGGCTGTAAGAGTTATACTCTCCTAGTCTTTTTTTTTGTAAAAGACCCTTGCTTGCTCCTATCCACTCTACATTTCTGCTCCTGTCAACTTCTGATTAATCTACCTTGAATGTAGATGACCGTAATTTTACATTTACATTTTATATACAAAAATCTTACAATACTCGATGCCTGACCAGTGCTTTACACAGTGGTATCACTACTTACCTACCGCTACTGCACTACTGGATGCGCTTCTCCCAGTGCAGCCTACCATGGTATTTGCCTTTTCATAGCCATGCCACATCCGTGGCTCATAGCCATCTTGTGAAGGAAGGTATTTCTCTTCCTGTACTATTTCTCCTTTATTGTCTGTTGCATGATCTTGCAAGGATTCTTGAGAAAGATTTTCAGTAACTTCTCTGTGCAACTATTAAAGCCTCATTTTCAGTCATTTCCTTATTCACTGTACAGTTCTTGCACTCATGTTCTTGGTTCTCATGTTTTCTGATTTTACTGATAGTTTCTCATGTGGCACTGTCCCAAATGTTTTTTTTTTATTTTTTTTATACAGGGGAAATCCCATGGATATAATCTCTTTATCAAAGGAAGGTATCAGGCAGCACAGCATGCTCTCCCTTTGATAAACCTGTGTTGTTTTTTAATCCGCTTTCTGCTCACATCCGTGTCTTTGGTTGCTCTTTGCATTCACACTGATTCCAAAACATTTGGTGCAATTACAGCCACGTTATTACTGTTTAGTTGTCTCTATCCCTTTCACTGCTTTATTTCTCAACGACAGCCCTCTATTCTCCCACAGTCGTAGCATGAATTTATAGAATTGCTACTGTGAACACAATTTCACCCTCCTGGCTTTTGGTATTGCAGAACAGTGATTCTCCAGTCTCCTCAAGCAGTGCCCATTAATCTCTGTGTGTTCACTATTTCTTCACATTTAGCAATGTATTTTTCCATACGTGCATTCTCACTGGCCAGCACACCTTTACTGCCAGGTCCAGCCTCATCCCCTGCAGTGAAAATCGATGCCAGGTAAACAGTTAAGTTTTGACCTATATTTGCTTTATCCTTAAAGGTTATAAAAGCCGCCTTCTTTCCTTGTTCACCCACTAAGCCTGAGATCAAAGGGCAAGTATACTGGTCATCACAGCAAAGGCAAGAGAGAAGGGAAGATGGCCAAAAAGTGTTAGTAAGGTTGAGCTGCATTTAAATGTAATCCTCCCTTGCTGTGAACTGTCCTGTTTTACGGATGAAGGATGATCTGGCCACGTAGGATTTCATTACCTTTTCTTTGATATATCAGCACATTCAATGTTACAGCCCTCCCACCTGTCTTCTTTAGTTTATTGTCTGCCATTACTTTACAGTGCTAAGCGCAGTCTAAACTGAGCTCCTCACAGCAGATCCCTGCCATTTTAGAGGTCCATAAAGTGCTGTGCCTATGAGGCTGTCTGAGTAAACTATAAGAATGCAATAAAGATGACTGGAGTGCAATTACAGTTGCTAACTTGCCTTTGAAAAAGGCGTCTTAAGTCAAGATCGTCAAACAAATAGACAAAGGATAGGCTGCAACTAGGAAAGCCTTGTCTCCTCTGCTAACCCCTGCTAAATCCTCTGCTAACCCTAACACTGCTTCACCTCTCCAGGCATCCCTTTCCTCTCCCACCTTTTGTTCACTTGTCTGTTTAGACTGCTGGATCTCTGGGGACAAAAGTGGATATTTCTTTCATTTCTTTGTTGTGCCTGATTCTTCTCACAACACAAAAAATATACTAACCCTCTCCGGTTTAGTTTTTGTATTAACCCTCCACCCCCACCTGAAAGCTGAGCTATTCTCTTCCTGCCCTGAGTGTTGTCGCGAGCAGATGCACCACTTGGGAGTGTGGGCTTTCCTCTCTGTGCACAGTGTGTGGGCACACGTGGCAGCCGGGCTGCAAAGGAGCAGCAGGGCTGGTTTCTTCACAAGCCAAAACTGGAACTTCATTTGCAGTAAACCTCAGGGGAGCAAGAACATCTTTTTCACTCTTTAAAGGGCTGCGCCACAAGGCACAGCCCTTACTTCTTTCTGCATCATGCCAGAGGATTTGCAGTAGAGTAGGTTTTTCTCACTTTCACAAGGAATAGTTATTCATATCTTCTCTCTAAATTACTTAAGTCCCTTCTGCCCAATACCAGCTTTCCTTGGCTGCTGCTGCCCTCTCCCATATTGTCTGTCTTTGCCAATAAATATCACAACGTGCTGCACATGCCCCAGGTGCTGGGAAGGTGTATCCATGCTGCTATTTCTTAGCCCATCTTCTAGCAGATATTGGTGCCCTGTAAGATATTAGAAAGTTCTTAACAAAGCTATTACTAAAAATAAAGCTCAAATGCACTTCTTCCCCCCCCCCCATATGTGGAAACGAGCAAAAACTCAGCATGAGAGAAATGAGAGAAATAAATAATCACTGCACACTGGCCTTATTTTTATTTAGTTACATATAAAAAGCATTGTACCATTAGCTTAGAAAGAGATATCCGAGGGATTTTTTTTTCCAGCAACTTTCATGGTTCTCTAATTGAAAGGAGAATCAAGATATTTTAACCTGTGCCATCCTGCCCGTGCCTGTGGCCTTAGCTCCCCAACAGCACATCTTCATATCTGAGACATGTATTTGTTCTCCTGCCTTCGCTCTGCAGAGAAAGCCACCTGACCACACTCTCTACTTTCCTTAGGAGAAAGTCATGAACAAGTGTGAAGAGACAGATGACTAAGGAAAACAGGACCAGCCCTGATGGGTTGGCTCAAGTCTAGCTCAGCCAAAGTCCTCAAATGCACTGAATTCTGAGATTCTCTACCCATTGCTGAACTATGTCAAATGATCTCTATCTGCTCTGAGCAGGTCTGTCCAACGCAGTGAGTTCAGTGCTGGTGATAACATGACATTTTCACCACTGCTAAAGCACATTTTCAGATACAGCAGGGTGTGGAGATTGCATTTTCAAAGGCAGAAAGTTTCCCTTCTTCGTAGTATTGCTTTTCAATAGATTACTGAGAACTCACTGGTGTTAAACTTCTGGGACTGATTTCTGCCATAGATGTGTGAGATTTGCTTCTTCAAGAGTCGTTAGCAAGGTTTGAACCCCTGACCTATGGAGCTGAACACAGTTCTACACCTCTCAAACTCAAAGCTGAACTTCACCAGCTGCATTAGACTCTTATCTTCTTAGACAACAGGGATGCATGATGTACACTTTGAAGGCACCTGCAAGTTCTCCTGAAGCCAACTATCTGAGGGCAAGGACTTGGCCTCTCGGTATTTTGTGGATTTCCTTGCTCAGACCAGTCAATTAAAACACACTGACATTTGCTACAGTATTCCCTTTCCAGCTGTCTTTTAGGGTTTTTCAACAGGCTTTGGTGCCCAGCAGGAGCTATAACTGGAGCAAGTCTCTGACATTTTAAATTCAAGCAGCCGTGACACTTGCCGGAGCAACCCTTCTGAAGTCAGTCACGTAGCACTCCCCTCATCCACCTGTCCGAGTGGGTCTGACTTGAGTGAATGTTTGTGCTGACAGAATAAGTTTTCTTTGGTAAATTTTTGGTGAAGGTTGAACTGAAGATGAACCCAGCGTAAAATCTTTCCCATATGCACAGGCCAAAAGAGAGACATAAAATAATTAAAATAATTTAAAAGAAGAGAAAGAGATAGCTATGAACTTTGTGACTTAGACCAAGTCCAGTAGAAATATGACAGAGGACAAATATATTTTGAGCTCTGAATATATCAGAGCAGTCTGTAGAGCGCCACCGGAACACTGCCGGTTTCTACCAGGTCATCAGCACCCACTGGTAATTTCTTCAGTTCAGGCTTCCAGAAGCATTAAAACACTGAACTTGGAGGGTGGGATGGGAGGAGGAAGAGCAGTGGAAATAGAAAAAAAACCACCATGTTTCTGTGTCTCCCTGGCTGGGGTGATGGTCCCAAACTAGGTGGACCCCCACTGAATGCTCTCACAACAGCAGAAATTTGCTCACTTAATGGTACACTTCCCAAATGGTCACTGGGGTCCTCTTCGGAGCATTTCAGTGCTCAGCCATGTATCAGCTTGATTTTACCTTCTCTCGTAGCGGATCTGCTTCAAAAGGATGCTTTGCTGCCAAGAGAGTTTGCCTTTTTTTTTTTTTTTTTTTTGTCCCCAGGACCAGCTCATTTTTGTTGGAGAGGATGAGAAACCAAAATCCCCAATCAGTAGCTGAGTAGAGAAAGGAGGCAAAACCCACACTATTCCAATACATGCTCATGCACGGTTGTTTACTCAGAGTGGTATCAGACATGGAAGGGAGGTTGAAAGAGCCCCTTCCCTACTAACAAGTAGAGCATCCGCAGGGCATGCAGTACTAAGTTATTGACTCTCTCAAGTCTCCTCTGTTCCTCAACTCCCTTCCTCTTTTCTCAGGAAAAATAAATAAGTAAACACAAACCTTTTGACAGGTCTCAAATGCGTATGGGTTTGGCACAAAGAACTCCTTGAAGCTCCAACATTTTTCACAAGACAGGAAAATGGATTCACACACACTTCTGGTGACAACAAAACGTTTTCTGCTCTGAGCAGTTTGCATTCAAAACTACCTCTTAACATCCATCCTTCAGCCAGCTCCTGAAATATGTGCCCCTTCAAATGTGCTTCTGTTGGGTTTCTGGTTAACCCTCAAAGGCTAATCTACCTCATGAGAATCTAGTTGCTTAGGGTGTTGGTAAGTAAGGACCACAGTGTGTTAATGCCCAAATGAAAGGCATTTTATTCAACATGAAATACCCTTCTTATTATTCCTTTTCATCATTTGGATGGGCTTGATGATAAGAGGTAGTTATAGTCTCAAACATCCAGGAATTATTAATCCTGTTTGTTTATGCAGGCAAAATTGATAGATTCTTGTAGTATAAAACAAGGGCAATTAAAAAGTAATTTTACATAAATGTCTTATTAGTTAAATGCTCGCTTCTATTTCACATGATTGAAGAGGACAAGGGGATCATCAGAATGAAAAGTATTTTCCAAAACTAAAAATTTCTTCCAATATCCTCCTGTCTGTTTTCTTTCACACGTAGGAATTGTTCACAACAGACAGCTTTGTGGCAATTTTAATGACTTTTATTAAGCCTCTGAATGAGGGGAGGAAAAACTCACCCATAGGGAAAGCTGGCAAGTACAAAAATAACAGAGGGCCAGAGAGATTTCACCCAGTTGAAACATTTCTTTATAAGGCCACTGAACTTTTTCAAACAGTAATCTACTGCTTTGAAACAGAGAAATACACCACCACTGCATGGCCAGGGATGGTGCCGCGGGAGCAGGTGCATTGTCACAGTCTGCAGACTCAGGCATAAGGATGAGCCTCCCTTTGGGGGCCAGCACTCCTGAAAAAATATTATCATATGCTTTATTAGAGCCTGTTCATACGCAGAAGCTGTTGTCTGGAACAATGAGGTCCTTCTTATGCCTTACAAAATATCTGCCAGCCTCATGAGGATGGTTTAGATGAGCAAAGATGTCTCAGATGACAACAGATGCCCCCTCAGGATCGGCCATAAATAAGAGCAGCCCTACTGTTGCTGCAAGTTGTGTCTTGTGGATGATCCATGTGAATGTGGCAGGAATTGGATATTGCTGATTATCATCTTTCCCTTAGCCATGTTTGTAGCTACCGTGAGGAAAGGGCAGCCAAAATGAGTCATGTTTTCATGAGGAATTTTCCATCAGGGAAGCCTCTTCAGTGCTCTTAGAAAAGGGCAACACAAAGAAAGGAGATGAGAAAAGCTTCAACTATGCATCATCTTGAAACAGCTGAGAACATCACCAGCCCCACAGTATTGGGTCCATTTTTGCTGACTGCCACTGGTAATAACTCTTTTTCTTCTGTGGCTGCATTGCTTCCCCTTGGTCAAATGAATTCCTACAGTCAGAGTTACAACACAGGGGACAAAGATATTCCAAGTTTTGCAGTTTTTCATCTCACACCTAAGTGCTAAGGCTTGTCTTGCACCAGACTGGCACAAGCCAGAATAACCCAAGAAGATTTAGCCAAGACAGTGGCACACTCCTGCCTTATTTGCAGTCTGAAGACACTAAAGGGCCCCAAGCTGGGGTTCTCCAGTACCTTCTGCTGTGGTTTTAGCACTCAACGGGTATGAAGTACACCCATACTGACTGATGAGTGTACGAGTGTCTGTAAAGAGCAAAAGAGAATCAAGGCACTGCTTTTTCCCTTCAATCAAATGGTTCTGGCTCATTCAGCCACACAGATACCCTCCAGCCTTGCCCCTAAGAGACATTTTCAACTGGGCCAAGCAAATAAAAACTGTAAATATGCCCAGCACTCATCTGTGTGCTGCCTTCCCTTTGCAGAGGAACCAGGGTCTACACACAGTAGACAGTATAGCACAGTTGCACCAGTTCTTGTAAACCCAGTGTTTGAAGTGAGAGGAAAAGGCTGTGCAGATGATCATCCTCAAAGTGGTATGAACATGGTGAGGCCTCAAGTGTAAAGATTTAAATAGGGATTGAGCCTTGCAGAATGAAGGGTGCAAGTCAAAGCAACCAGTGGGAAGACCATTTTCATCAGTGAGGGCTGAACTCATGGAAAAGGATGACCCTTAGCTCTGCATCTGTCTATCATCTGCAACGTCTGATGAGTCCTCATTTTCCAATCTCCCAATAAAATTATTACACAGTTTAAACATTCATTTAAAATAATTCATTTCTAGATGATTTCAGAGTGTTAAATTCTGCTTGATTACCATTTTCCATATTACTTCCATCATTACAGCTGCAGCACTAACTTTATTTGTTTTAGGCAGGTGAAAGACAAAAAGAGACATATAAATCTTCTAGTGATCCCCTGTAACTAGCAACCTTTTTGTTTGGAAAGGCAGACAGATGCAAGTATATTTACCCTTCTCCAAATATGACTGAGTAGCATTTGAAAATTAGATCTCAGCTGTTTCTGTTTGTACTTAATATTTAATTAAGCTGCCAGATAAACATTTTTCAGCATTAAAAATATACTGTATTTCTACTTAATAGCATTAATGTAAATTAATGTGTTTAAATTATCTTCAACTTTTAAATGGAGTTTGTAATATATTTTTAAGTAGATATGCAACTCAAATATCAATTCTTGTTTGCTACTTTAATTTCACTGAGCACTAAGATAAGAATTTCTGGCATAATATAACATAGGAAATTCAGTCATGATTTATGAAAAGCCTCATTTAACATTAATAGAGCTACAGGGACCGTTCGCCCCTGGTCAGTGCTGCATTCTTAAGGCAGAGCACAAAAATGTGCCTTAAAATGTGCTTTCCAATGCCACAAGAGTAAAGAGAAAGAAGGAGTGGGATTTCAGCTTTACTGCTCAACCTTAACTGCAAAATAGTTTTTGAAGTAATAGAACCAAAATGCATTGAGCAGCCTCAGGTAGAACAGTCCAGCTCCCAAGGAAATCCACATCAAATTATGCCACCCTTGTTCCTGGCTGTCTCCAGTTCACAGCACATGCCCTGGAAAAGGGCTGTGAAAGTGGTAAACAGACAGATGGAAGAAGAGATCCCCTGGCCCCAGGAGGAAGGGTGCAGCAAGGCCTGCAAAGCAGAGAGTGCAGAGTGCGCTGTCCCCTTCCTCTCTGAATGAGCTACATCAAAAGTCTTCCCAGATGTAACGAGAAGGAAATAACATAACCATGGTGGGCTCAGAAGAGGATTGTGTCCTAGGGAATTGCTAAACAGCCATACACTTAAGCTTCTAATAAAGTAAAATTGTATCAATACATAAAATGCATAGTCTTTCCCCACTTCTATTGTGAATGTGAGCTTGAGAAATATGGTAATTTTTAGAGAAAAGTGTCTAAAAAGCCCAAAGCTTTCCCTCCTTCAACGCCTCAATTTAGCCTCCATGCTTTTCACTGACATACTGGCAGTCAGAGGAAAAATGTTTCTTTGGAGGAGATTTCAAAAGGGAAAGAATGATCAGAACAGGAAAAAAAAGCCAACAGCAGATCATTTTTAGTGCTCTCTGAACAAAACAGGATTCTTTGTTAGTCAAGGTCGGGGAAACCGTGCCCAAAACCTGAGCTGCGAGACTCTCAGGGTAATGTCCTCTTCAATACACCGAGTCCTGGATGCAATGAAGACAGCAGGGCAGTTGTCCTAGAGCACTGAACCAGTCATTGAAGATCAGCAAGACGAACAGCTGGCTTTGCACCTGTTTGTATCCATACTGGAGTGGGGAGAGCTGGTTACGCATCTCCCAGCCTTCAAACCATTAGCGAAATCGCAGCCCCTTGGCTGTTTTTGTGAGTACATGGCAATACTTTACAAACTGTATGGTCTAAATGCAGTAACCTGCCAATTTGTGAAACCATGAGCATACTCCAACACTACCCCCTTGCCCAGGGTGGCACAGGGAAGGGAGCCTGCCCTCTCCCTGGTGACAGTCCCCCCCCAGTTAGTCCCATCCGGCAATGGAGGACGATGCCTTCCCAACCTCAAAAAAAGCATACTTGGTCCTAACTTCATCTCAAGGCATTTAGCTATGAGTCTCTCACCAAGTGGCTCAGTGAGAGGGCAAAAAGTGATGTCAATCCTTCTCTTAAGTGCACAGAGACCAGGGAACTTCTACAGCTCTTCTCTGTTCTGCCAGTCAGCCAAATCACTCCTTCACAAGCCCGAAGGGAGAAAAAATGTTTTGAAGACATAGTCCCTAAAAGGGACAAAGGATTTCCTTTTTCCCCCTGTCTCTCTGAAAGCCTCTTCACCTCTGAAGCTCCCGGAGTCATTGTTGGTCTAAATGCTTTTCCTCTCTGATTCATTTCAGATCCAGTTTGCTGCCTTTGTCCCTGCTATTTAGTCTGTGCACATCTGTGGAGCCAGATATTATTGAACTCTTCATATTTTCTATAGTTAAAAAGGTTGGGAGTGATAAGTCCCATTGCTGGGTATTCCTCTTACTTCTGTCCAGTGTGCTTTTTTAGCAAATGGAGGGTGACATTACAAAGCGTTCTGCTCCATTCCAATCCTCCAAGCCGCACACTGACTGCCATATCATTGCCTTCCCCTGCGTCCCACTCAGAGGTTTGATAGCCCAAAGGCTGAGCTTCAGACTGCAGTTCCTTTTAAAAACAAGTTACCTTTTTAATGAATCCTTATCACTGGTAATTAATCTGCTCACAACTAGATGACAAGCTAGGATCTAGGGCTGGGTAACAATATTCTGCCTCATTAAAACCTCACTCAAATGTTCCGACTCTGCGTTGCAGACACAACCATCATCTGTTTCTGCCACGAGCTGTAATTTCACTGCAATCACCAGGCTAAGTTACAAACTACAAAGTGCTACCCCCTAGCATTCATTCAACAACAGAAAACCCTCCAAACCACAAAATTCTTTTCAATAGTATTCATACCCATCATACTTCCCTGATACAAACAATCCCAAGGCAACTTTCTTCTGCAAGAACATCACTGGAAGGCCGAGGTGTGAACTTGTGCAATAACCGGTGAATACAGAAGTCAGCCATTGCAACAGTGACTTGCACACAGGCAAACCCAGTAAACAAATTCAGAATTAGCTTAACTATTTGCAGCTGAGAGTTCTTAAAGCCTTTTTCTAAGGGTATAGAATATAAGCAGCTACTTTCTGTGTGTGCAGGAGAGAAAATGTGTGACAGTCCTGCTATAATAAAACCAAATTCAACACAAGAGCAGAAGTCTCAGAGATGTTTCATGAAAATTGGCTGCCAACGAAAGCTTGTAAAGTACTAAAAGATGCAACATGAACACACACTTCATTAGACACTAGACAGCCAACCACAAGATATAACCTAGGGGAAAACAGACTGCATTAACTCCAGCGTGTGCAGACTGATGTGCTTTTAAAACGGGGGCCCGAACACCGAGCATCCCTGATGCTTTTAGCATTAAGTACTTTGTTTCACAACAGGTTGGGAATGATAATTGCCCTCAGTGGTGTAACAAATCCTCCCAGAAACTGAAGTAACGTGTAACCTTTTTAAGTGTTAATTTCTGAGAACAAGAATTTTAAGCAAAATGCCTGGAATAAGTGAAAATCAGTGTTTGTTGACAGGCAGTCTTTGTGGAAATTTTCAGATCAGTTCTCTGCACAACTCCCGTGTTGCCTTTGACATTTGGAAGCCCTTGAAATTAAGCATTAATCCTGGCTCATCTGTATCTGCAGGTTTTAACATCAATATGTTTAAAGTTTCATCCTACAGAGGAACTGTGATCTTCTCAGGAGTTTGAAAGCACGACAGAAGATAAGGACATTTTGTGGAAAAAATAATGATGCTGACACAGAAAATATTAAATAGTTAAATGATGACCTCACTTCCATTAAACTGAGAGAGATAATGGAAACATCTCATCTTTGTTCAATTTAAAGGGCAAGTACCAGTAAAGTGAACAACGAAGCAAGCAGAGCCAGCAAGGGATGGGCTGCTGCTGTCATGAGGTGTCAAGTCTGGAGCCATGGTTTGATGCTATTGAAGACACAAGTGATGGGACTGCAGTGTTGGTTTCTGTTACCCTGCTATAAAACACCACTTTCCCAATGGTGATGTCACAAACAGTGACGGTGCCTTCTGAGTCAGGCTAAAAATTACAAAAAANTAGCAGGCGATGTTCTTTATCCGGATCTGCTGTTTAATGCATCATATAGCCTGGCAGGCACAGCTGAAGGAGGTGAGCTTCAGAACAGGAGCAAGAGCAAGCTGCCTGTCCTCAAGGGGCTGGGAACTTCTCAAGTTATTACGGTGTCCCCCTTTTCTGGGAGGTTTCTTCTGGGTTGATTGAAACGTGAAACAAATCTCATCCTCATTCTAGGTTAAGACTGACTCTTTCCAGACTGTTTTCACTGAGAACGTCTCACCTTCTAACAGTCTCACTGTTTCAAGGGCAAACGTTTGACTCTTCTGCACCGTGCAGACACTGAAGGAACCCACCTGGTCCACATACTTGTGAATCAGCAAAAGAGATCTGCACATCTATGAACATCTCTGCATGCCACCATCTTTGTCTACTGTAAGCATTCAATGTGTCATTGTAGAAAACTTACAGGCTTCCATTAGGGTTATATGTTACCATAATTAAAGGAAAGTAAGTTTTCCACTGAAACATATTGTCCAAATTGTCTTTCATTTTGAAAGGAATGGCAAAATAAAATCACAACACACTGCATTTTATACTGCTGTTTATTTAAACACACTTGCAACCCTACTGAGGAGTCGATTTCCCACTTCCCCTACAGGAAAAGACTATATAAATATCATAAACTCAAACAACAGCATCAAGTAACCATAGTTACTTTATCTGGAAAAAAAAAAAATCAAAATGAAAACTCAAAAGTCTAATCACTACACTAATCCCAAAGACAAAATTATTTTCTCTCTTCTTGGTCTAAGAAGCAACCCAAATGCTCTGTGATGCAGGGCAGTATCAGCTGGATGTGTGCAGAAAACACTACACATGACCAAGCTGTTTGGCAAAACATTTGGCTTTGACACTGGAGGAAAAAGGCTTACGCATGCTAAGCACGATTTCTTCACCTTGCTGACTGCTAGACCAGAAAACCTTGACATGTCTGCACCAGTCAGAGAAGGTTATACAATGTTTTCAGAAATCATTAGGTTTATTATAGAACATAGCAGGAGGATGATGCTGGTAATTATTTAAACAGGTGATTATGCAAAGTACTGTTACCAAACAATTTGTATCCCTCTTCAGAGAAAGCTGAAAAATGTTTTCCATTAGTGAGAATCTGATTCTGCTGCCATCCTTGGAGTTAAGATAAGTAACAAGTAGAGATAAGATAAATGCTTTGAGTCACTGTATAAAATCAATATGCCATCAATGAATTTAGTATTTATGTTCCTACATAACATCCCAAGTGTTACCTGCGAGAGTGTTTGTGATTTTAAAAGATAATCAGAGAGCAGTTTAGTGACATTATATCAATTTATCTTATATAGTCACTCCAAAGGAGGTCGATTATGAATCTTGTAGTCTTATAATTGCTTATATCAGTTAATTCTGTCTTCAGACATATTGGGTGAAACATCAGTGCAACAGCACTATCTACAGAGCTGTTCTGCTCTGGGTTGCAACCAAGCGCTGTTGCCTGCAGAGAAAAAAAGGCATAGTGTTCAAATACTGCAAATACCAAAAACGTTAATATCAGACAGGATAATACAACTGCACAGTTTAGCAAATTATTTTTTTCACTCTGATTTCTAAGCTGGACAATGCCACCTGACCCATTTTTTAAGTGGGCAGCTTCAGTAGCTGTTTTGGTGGTCAGACTCAGGCAGTTGGCCTGAGCTCAGCTAGGCACTGTGAGTCATTGAGCTGCCTACCATCACTGTGGATGGCTGAGCTGACCCTATCACTTGGGCAAAACTTTGGTTCATAAATTATAAAAACAGTACCTCTCCCTCTTCCACCCAGAAACTCTTGGATTTGGGAGCTTCATCGGGGTTCACACATGACCAGTACAACAAGAAAGAGATTGAACTCACTTAACTTTTGACATCTGAAAAATGTTTACGTCAGACCGCCTCACCTTAGACTCCCTTTATACTCAATGGAGAGAAGTTGACACTTCTGGGGTGGGAATCATATGACCTATTTTAGATATCTTCTTCAGTATGAGATGAATTGCACCATAGATCCCAGTGATTTATACTGAGTTAATCCCAATTGATTTAGTCATGGTGTAGTCAATGGACATATTGACTAGCCCATCCAGATGTCTGCATTGTAGATATCTAGATATACTCAGACAAATCTCTATGTGGGGCCATAATGGTTTCCTAAACATAGGTGTACTTGCCATGTAAAATGTCCTTACGTACCTGGGGCACGAGTCTTGCAGGCAAGACACAGCATCTACAGAAGACTTGCCTCTGCAATGACAATGGTGGGAGACCCTTGGTCATCTCAACTGGCCCCAAGTGTGTTTGCAACTGAACTGACCCACACTATATGCAGAAAAAGAAAGCAAATGACATTGTCAGACAAGCCAGGCCTCCACACCACCTTTGATGGTGACAGTGGCAGCAGCAACAGCTTGCGGCTGCACATGTGCCCAGGTGTCATGGTTTAGGCCAAATCGGCCACTGGGGACATTGGGGACCCCAGATGGGACTGACAGATGCTCCCCTCTGCCCTTCTTCAAAAAGAGAGGCAGAGGAGGGGAAAACGAGACTTAAGAGTTTAGAAGAAACTAAACTACTTTAATAAGACAATAACATACAAGGAAATAATGAAATATATACAAAACCGTATCAAGCTCCCAGGATGACAATCACGACACCGGCTGGCACTGGGGCAGTCCCAGGCTGGACTCAGTGGCAGACAGGAACTGGATTCCGGATCTGCCTTCAGGATTGGGACCAAAGGCAGACAATTGAAGTGAAGAGAGCGAGAGAGCGAAAGAGCAAGAGAGCGGAAAAAGAGAGAGACAGAGAGAGAGCAAGAGAACAAGAGAGCGAGAGGAATCTGACCCTCAGCTTTTATACTGAGCATGACGCAGATGGGATGGAATACCCTGTTGGTCAGTTTTGGGTCACCTGTCCTGTCCGCTCCTCCCCGCAGGTGGGACCCCACTGCGCTTTTCTGCTTCCGACCCTCCAACGTGGCAAACAAAGTTGGTTGGCCTTGGGTGTTATAGCGATAAGTATAAGCAAGAGCCTCTCTGCCCTGGGCATCAGCTATAAACACTGGTCTTATCACTCTGAGAGAGTGAACATTGCCTGTACAATATCCTGTTAATTTCAGTAGTTAGAAGAGGCCCAGCTAAGAAGCGAAGTTACTGAACAAAATTGGTCCAGTTTTACCTCAAACCAGGACACCAGGGAAAGGAGTTTGGCCATCTGTGCCCAGTAGTCACATCGTGCTGCAGGCTGCCCTTTGCCAGGCAGAAGGTCCTTCCCAGGGGGACCTCTGCAGTTGCTGCAAACTGCAGGCTGTGCTGCAGAGCTCCCACTGCAGTTACCACATAATGTAGTTTATCTTGCAAGATTACTGAACTCTGCTTCAAGAGCTGACAAGTTGCTTTGCCCTTATTAAACTGACTGAAAGGTAGTTCTGTTGATTAGAGCAATCCAGTTTAAATTTATTAATGGAAAATTGATAGTAATTTTGATTTCTTCCAATTCTGACCTTTGGTTGAAACAATTCTTTCTCCTCACTTGTGCTTTCTCCTCTCTTATACTCACAGGCAACAACAGCTTCCTACAACATCCATGTGCAGCTTTTCTCCAAAGGACAAAAAAGCAGAAGAAAGCATCTCATTTTTCAGCCTGGGGAAATGAACACATAGTCTCCTCATTTGTAACATAAAAGTGCTGCTTAACTAACCCTATACATCTCTGTTCAGTTCACAACTGGAAAACAACCATTTTAAAGTACAAAATATTTTTCTTCTCTAACATTTGTTAGAGAGGATTAAGACTGGACCTTCCTTTCTCCAGTTTGGTATGACAGGGATTTACATCTGGTGGAGCCTAGAGAGATAACTTTTGTTCAATGGCATTGTTGTCCTCCAATTCCAAAGGGTGTAACTCACTTTCAAAAATGAACCAGGATTGTCTCAGATTTTTATTAAAGGCTGCTGAAGTGAGCCAGACACCTCTGTCTTCTTCTCTCTATGCATTTCTCTACCTTTGACTGCAGTTTAAAAAGCTAAAACATCAGTTTTGCTGCAGGTCACGCACGTAAAGAAGAAGTTATTACAGATTAGAATGAAGCACATAAACTTGAATATGATATCAAATGCACTAGTGGAGGCTAGAAGAATAAATATTTAAATGATGGTGGAATAAAAATGTAATCCTTTGAGAATCTATGAAATAAAACAACTTTCCAACTGTCTGAAGCTGTTCTCCAGGAAGGATACGAGTCTACTACTGGACTGTGATCAAAATTGACCTTACTCTGAGACATAGTTGAACTGTGAGAAGAAAAAAAATGATGTCTGTTCAGAGATTGATGCCATATGTATTAATAGATACTCTGCTATTTGACCTTACTGATTTGTTGGACTGGAAAAGTTCTGCATGCATGTATTAGTTTTGAAGATGCTCCAACAGATCACAGGTTGACTGCCGGCTTACCTCTGCCTGCCCCGTAGCTTTGGAGACCTGGTTTTCTGTCACCTTGCCCCAGCTCCTTGGCCATCTGCCTGGCTGTTTGTCAAGAAACCTCAGTGAGTTTACCAACTCTGGATCTCAGCAGTCCAGGCTTTCATGGCTTCTGGGGTGTTACAGCTGGCTAGGGCAGCAGTCACCCTTGGCCACTCGTTACCAATGATGTGGGATTTTTCCCTTCTAAACAACTCTAATAATGGGATGGGACTGCAAAGAGAGAAGACACCAGCTTTTCCTATGACCAGTTCTGGGATTTCAAAGGCTCTGAAGAAGATGCTGTAGATTGTATAAAGATCTGAATTTTTCTACAGAGTTCGCACCTTAAAAAAAGGAAGAGGAGTGGTGTATCTTTGCTCTTGTTTTCTCTGTACCTGTGCTAAATTCGGTTCAGCACTGTCCTTGGACTGAATTTGGCCTTGTGTAAACATTCATTGACTTTGGAGTGCTATACAAAAGGCAACTTATGTCAAAACTGAAATTTCTGTCAAAACCATGTTGTGGGTTGTCAACAAGTAGGAGTCCATATATATTCACTTCCTGACACAGCAATAAGTGTGAAGCACAAGCATTACTGCAAACAATTTGTATTCTTGGCAGACTGCCATGGGCTGAATGGGATACTGTCAGCTTCACAGGATTTTTAAGTATCCAGTACAGGTGTTAGAAACTTCCCAGTAGTTGGTCTGTTTTCCCTATTCCATAAAATGCATACATTCAGGGTAGGGTTTCATCTCTGTATGATAGTAAGTGAACTGTGACTTTTAACAGTAAATTCATCAGTGGGCCATAAGCAGCATGGGCTGAACATGGATCCCTGGGTTGTGAAGTCATGTGTGAACTACAAGAACATAATTTACCTCTAGAAGGGTAGAGAAGTCTAGAGACTATACACTATCTAGTTTTGCTGAGCAAACCATATAGATGTTTATGAATCTCCATATGACAGCCTTAATGAGTTGTGATGATTCGTACTGTTAAGCCTTCAGCATACATTCTATGCAAGACATCTGTCTAAAAGGATAGATTTCAAAAGGCCATACAAAAACATCTGCCCTCCAAAAATCCCTAAACTGTGGGTTCAACCTAAATCCCAGCAAAGTTAACACAATCTTGTCACTGATTCCAGTGGCATTTGGATCAAGCTATTTATCCAGTCGTACAGAAAACACCATGAAACGGTTCAGTTCAGGTTTTGATGAATGCACAAGTTATAGGTCACTGTTGTATGCTGCAACAGTTACTCTGGCAGTGGGGTGTAAAGCAAAAACATTAATTCCATTAGCTGTCAGAGGGTGAGTTTGGCTCAAAAAGTGCTTGTCCTCTGCATAGAGATATGAATCCCTGGAGTTTTTGCTGAGTTAGTGTTGATCTATCTGTGATGCAAAGGTGTCTCAGATATTAATGAAATACACCCAAGTTCCGGCGCCTTCAGTCTGACACAAAAAATCACCCAAATCAGCAAATGTTGTTGTACCAGTCCAAACCAAATGCACGGGGAAAGGAGAAAGACTGTACAAGTGTGAGAAACAAACTGTGTTCACAGCAAGATCAAGAACATTATTGATAACAGCCTTTAAAATATCACGCAGCTACGTCCTGTGTCTGACAGCATCTCCAGTAGACCTAACAGCACGTCTAGCAGCAGTGCTACAATATCTGTGAAGTTTTATGGCCCAGATTGGCGCAAGTGTTAATGTGCTCAGAAGGGAAAGTCTAAATGGGTTTTAAAGATTAAAAATTTGAGCTTGAACCAAAAGACTTGGCCAGCTTGATTTGGTAGAACAGAACCACGCTCAGGACACACAGACTTGTGTGTCTGGCATTGGGATGAAATCAGGGCACAGACTGAGATATAGTCCATGTTTTATCTTAGCTTTTTTTGTTGCATCAAACTAAAAGTAGGCTTTTAAATACGTAAATAACATGTAGGTATGTGGCCTGTTTTCTGAGGTTCTTAAGTGCTTCCTGCTTCTACTGATTTTAATGGGCATTGTTTTCATACAATAATTAGGCTACTTTGGTACTTCCTAGCATCCCGTGGCAGAGAAAAGGAAGTAGTTCTGGTACCTCACATAGACCCTTTCCAAATGTCAGGGCTAAGGTCAGGACTCCTCTGAAGATATGTATATTGTGTGGGATGTTTCAAGGTATGGAAACCAAAAATGTTCCCTTACTGCAACTACCTAGGCTTCAATGACACTCATAAACCTGCCCACATTCACTCAAAGATTGGTACAAATTTACCCAGAGCTTTCAGTTAATATATCCAAAATTTCAAGTCTGCAACAAAACCAGGAACGTGTTTCTGCAGTTTTCAGTTTCAGGCTGCAAGTTCCACAGCACTCTCTGTCTGATAACGCCTTTTCAAGTGGCAGGGCTCCCTTTGAAAGCATGAAAGGTGTTCCCCTTTGAAAAATGTCTTCTGTGTGAGACAAGTATCCCTATGATCAATTTTTCATGCTGCCCTTTTTTAGTCTTTGTGAGATTCTGATTCTCAAATTATAACCTCCTAGAGTCATTGCACATTTTATTTTAGCTGAGCTATCATTAAAAATAACATCCTCATCATATCTCTCCCAGATAAACCATGTTATTTTATGCAGGACTTGTTATCTTTTTTTTTTTTTTCTTGGTGAAAATAGTACCAGGACTTCTTTCACAGAGAACAAACTGCAACATTTTTCCTCAAAGAGATAGACATATTGACTAGAGCTGGCTCACCAGCAGTTGAGAATTGTGGGCATACTGCTTCAAACTGTTTAAGAGCAAAGTTGACTGATTGTCAAGAGAAATTAAACTTGACACATTCAAGCTCAAATGCAGACCTCTGTCATTTCTGTTAATAAATAATGGTCAATAGCTCAGATTAGAGACACGAAAAGTACATAGACCTGTACCCAACTGGTGGAATAAAAACAGAGACAAGAATACTGTGAACTTTCATGCTTTTTAAAATTATAGCTCTTGATTTGTCTAAGATTAGACTAAAACATACTCTCAGAGTGATTGTTGTCATGATGCACCCAGCTTAGTGAGACCCAAAGTTTATCAAAAGACTCAGAAAACATCTGCTTCTCTGAAATTTCTGGTGTGGTTTCTCGAGGACAGTTCTATAGAAGCCTCTTTTACATAAAATTAATTATAAGTGGAAAATTACATGTTTGTCATTTTGAGTTTTTTTCCAAAAGGAAGCCTTAGAAAGGTAACTAACATTAGCTATGAGACTGCATCATTCATACACACAATGGAGGAGGTCCCAATCCAGTGATGAACTCTCCCAGAACAAAGACCTCTGGGAATGTCCTCCTTAACCCACCATTAGGATCTAAAACTTAAACCTCCTGCCATGGGTTGCCCATCAGGAAGAGCTCTGCTTATTCAAAGAAGCGTATGCTCAAGCAGGCAGTATAATAAGTCATGCAGGTGATTTGATTATTGTTACGCCATGGGCTGGCAGAACACTGTAAGCCCAGGACTCCTGTTTATGTGAGACAAAGAAGAAGGCCTTAGGATGTTTTCTACACGACTTGATAATAATATACAATCCTTATGCATGTGCCATTCTTCAAAGTACCAGTCTTTTTTTTTTTTTTTTTTGCTTTTTTGTATGGCTGTTTTGGCCTCTTTATGTGCAGACTATACTTAAAATTAGGTACATTTATTACGAATTAATAATTCATCATGCACTGTAGTAACACCTTTAATCCTTCAAGAGGACTTTACAGAGGGAATGAACAAAGCCTAGCAACTGGAGCTGCTCTAAATATTTGCATAGAACCTTGAATCTGTATAAGCTGGATCTACACTCACAGAACCCAGTGTAATATTCTCAAAAGCCTTTTCAGACCTAGAGTGAGGCTGTTTGCACAGGTCTATGAGGCAAATCCCACCTGGCCTCCTCAACACTGAAGTTCGTTGAGCTGTCAAAGAGCCTGCAGCATTGGGGAGCAGCATCAGGCAGCAGCATCAGACTCTGGACTTTGCCCACCTTTGCTCATAGGACCCCTCTGTGACAGGTGAGCATTAGGGCCCTCTTTTTACAAACAAGCCCCGAGGCACAGTTGAAAACTGTGATCAATATACAGACAGAATAAAAGAAGAAGAAGAAAAAAACCCAACGAAACAGGTCAAATAAATTATTTGTTACACACTATTCACTCAGCATCCCCTGGAAGCGAGCCAGTTCATAGCAAAGTCTGGAAACATTGAGCTGTTCCAATGTTGCTGTATTTTAGTGGTTTTCAACTCTTCTTTTTTTACAATTTGCAGACCTTGAGACATTTCCCACAACGGCAAGAACCCCTGGATAGTGAAGTTAGCCTGAGTATTTTTTTTTTCCTAATTACTCCTTGAGGATCCCTAAGAAGTAAGTACAGACTCTCTTAGCCCCCTGCCCTCATCGTCCCTCCAGGGGACCACAGACCATAGACTGAAAATCAAACTACATAGATTTTTCTGTATCTCTCCAGACCAGGCTGTTTGTAGCTCTCTAGCTATATAATGCCCTCCCATTTTCAGAGCCTGTTCCAAATGCATTGAAAACCAGTTAAGAACAAAACAGGCTCTTAAAGTAATATGTTTGGGTTCATAGGTTTTGAATGCTGTACATCAAAATCAGAAATGTTCCATTTATTAAGATTTGTTTTCAACATCTAATAGCTGAAAGCTGCTCTTTTTTTTTTCTTTTTGGAGGTACCTGCTGCTTGGAGTTATTTTTTCTCTGAAAGTATTGGTCCTCTGATGGGTTCTCTGAAGGCTGGACTGCAAATATTTGGGCATTATTGTGAATAGCCCAGCTTTGACTGACAGATCTCTGCACAAAGACCATGTTTTAGCGTCTTGCTCACATTCTGGCCACAGCAACATGTCTCTCAAGACATAGCTATACAAATCACAGCCCAGAGAGGTCGTTTTGTGCCTTGATCTGTCAACTCATTTTGAAAAGAGGAAGGAAACTTAGTCCCCAAAACTATAAAGCGGATCAGTGCGATCAGCACATCTCATTAACTGGTTGAGGACAATAAATTTGTGTTTGCTTGTGTTGTTACCCACACTCTTTCCCACCATATTCCACTGAAAATAAGGGTGAATCCAACAGGGGTATATGCAGTGGGACCTCCAGTGACAACAATTTTTTTCAGCTGCTGTTCTGCACTTTCTAAAGTTGATGGTGATTCTGGAGGCCTCTTTTACCAACTGAATAACCTGAAACATAATAAGTCTCTCCAGAGTCACGTCAAATTCTTTCTCTCTGAAACATACTCCAGTCTAGGTTCTGAAATAAGGAGCAGCCTGAAGTCACCAAATCCATTTCAAAGACATGGCTTTGATGGTACTAGTTCTGTAAATGTTGGTTCTCCTACTGTGGCCACTTGAATTGTCTTGGTGCAATAGTGGGAAATCTGAAGGCAAATGAAGGTTTCAGTGTTGTTCAGCAAAAAAATAAAAAGTAATCATCCCAAATAAACTGGAGATATTGCTTTTGTGTCAAGTCCTACAGCCTACTTTAGAGCCCTGCTGGTATTTCTGTTTATGGGAAGGCTTACAAGTGAGAGGCATAATGCTCGGTCCCCTGCAAAGTCAAAAGCTCAAAACCCAACCATACGTACTTCCCTGGGAGCTTCCCTCTGCCACCCAGAGTAATCTCTCCTTCTCTCCAGGGTTACAAGGGGAGAAAACATCTGTCTATAGAGAAATATTTCCAGATTTATGTCACTTTATCAGCCAAAGCATTGAACTCACATGGAAATAGAGAAGGCACTGGAAAACTAGAAGTTTGTCTAAAAAAACAGAACTCTGTGCACTTGCCATAAAAGGCTCTAGGGACCTGTTTAAACACCAACAAATATTTCTGAAGCTTTGCTTTCTTTTTTTGGAAGAGTCTGCCCATCCCAAATCATTTCTGATAAAGTATCTGCTGGTCAGGGACGACAGTAACAACTGATCTTGGCAATTGTTGATACAAAATTAAAATGACAAAGAAGTAGGCAATGTGCTCAAATAAGAGATAAGGAATGGCTGAGAAGCTACAGACCATGAGGTGCTTGATTAAAGGTGGCTTTTATCTTAATTCAAGTCAAAATTACACCCTAGACAAATTTTACTTAATCTGTTCAAGTAAAGCAGCAGCAAGAGGAATACGTTAATATTTGAGAAGCAAAAGTGATGTTTTTATGTTAAATAATCCGATAAAAACAACCAACACTGTTTCTTGCTCCCTACACACAGTTAATATGCTGAATTTTCTCCACAAATAGCACTTGTCAGTGGCTCATAATAGCCATTAGTTGGCGCCTGGTAATGTCAACGTCTGCTCTAAAAAGTGGTTTTGCATTAATGCCAATGTGGAATTCTGTGTTTATTGTTTCTCAGTGGTTTCCAAATGAAATGGACTCAGGAACTGAGTCATTTTCACATGGGGCTACTCCAGTCTTAAACACTCTCTCCTAAAGGAGACAAAAGAAAAGCAGAAAACATAGTGTGTAGCTGATGCAGCCACAAACCATTCTATAGACTTAAATGGAGGCTTTCCACCTCAGTAGAGCCTCCTGCAGGAGTTTTAAACTCAACAGAGATAAAACAGTCCTTCCATTAGCCAGTGGAATATTCTGGAGACCAGATAAATTTAAATATCAGTCTAGTTGGAGAGTCAAATCAAAAAATCCAAGATAAATTGAGCCCCCCCAAAATAATAATTGAGGTTATGGTGGCCCCAAGACTGACATCCCAACATATCTACTAGTCATTCCATGCTGTGGCTGCACCCTTACTCATCCTGGACACAGCTGAGTGGGCTTTTTGTGTGCAGGGGTGCCAGCCAAGAAGGTACCTGTCTGCTGTCCTAGGATGCTTTGAGATGAAGGTGCCCTGAAGATCACAGCCTGGGTGGCCGTCACAGATCAAGAGGGCTGAGGGCTGCCTCTGGGCAAGACTGGCACTAACCAGGGTCTTCATCATACCCTGTACTCTTGCTGAGAGATCATTTCTCATCGCAAAACATCTTCATCACAAAACACCTGTCACACACATGGCCCAGGATGGGTTTGGCCAATCCCCTGGAGCTCTGAAGGATTGAAGAGGGGTGAGCCAGGATGCCTGGCTGTGGAATATGATATGTATCTCATATGCAGACAAATACAATAGCTTCCAGTCTCTTGCTTCTAGCCATACAGGTAAGCATGTTTAAAATTTTGTGGCTTGCGTTCATCTTACTTCCCTTTCCTTTTCCCTTTCCTGCCTTTCCTCACCATTTTCTCCTGGAATATGTCACAGATCACATCCCGTATCAAAGCTTGGCACCTAAAGGTTTTGCCAGTGGCAAAATTTCAGATATATCCATGCTGTCTCCACGAAGACATGAGTTTCCGTGACTTCAGTACTTTCAGCCTGTAGCGTTTCTGAAGTTGCCAGCAAAGGTCAGCAAGAAGGGGTCTGTGATGGAAAGTGCACAGAGCACATGGCTGAACATGGGAGGGTGCAGAGCCTGCTGGGGTGCCAAGGAGGTGACCAGATTTAATATAGATCCAACCTTGTCAATGCTTTGGCATCCATACAACATATCAGAGCTCGAGTACTGCTCAGAGCCCGTCACCCTGCCAGGATGGGCAGCCAGGATGGGCAGCCAGGATGTTCTGGTGTTCAGCCTGGACGAGCACTACAGTGTGGATTATCAGGGAGCCAGGGACTGATCCTGAAGCCATCGGATGATACAGAGAGAGCCTTTGGTCCCAGACCTGGAATGCCAAATTCTTGGTGCTGCTGTCAACTGTGTCTTTCTATGCCTCCTTTTGGGGAAAAACTTTTCTGCCTCTCTAGTCAGGTGGAAAAGAAAGGGGGGTATGATTTCAGCAAGATATTAACAGACTTGTAGGATTTGTATGAAACCATGAAATTATTGCCTTGCAAAGTCTGATTAGTTGCATGAACTTAGGGCTCCAGTTTATGTATATTTATAAAGACCAGCCTACTTTGTGTACTTTAAAGCACTATCTCATTCCACCTTGTAGATTATTTTATGTGTGCAAGGCTTGAGCTAAGAGCGGGAAATCTTAAATTAATTTTGCAGCAGAGGCAAAAGTTTTTCAGCCTTAACTGCTCTCAGAAACATTTGTTTCAATGTCATTGTTTTCAATGGTTTTGCACAGGCACAACTTCTTGGAGGCATGAAAGAGACTCTGATGATAACACACGCAAAGAATTAAATGCACAGTTCATTGCTTCTTTGCTGTGCAGTTGTCTTGGTTACAACAGTAATAAAGTGCATTTGTCACCAAAACCAGGCAATCTTCTTGAAATAAACATAGGAAGCCACAAATCTATGGATAAGAAGGTGTCATTTTTTTAAACAATTTTCTTTTCAGAAATGCACTCTAAACCACTTTCTGGAGTGGTATACATTGCAGTTTAAATGATTTATATACTGGCTTACTTCAGAGTTTGCACATGCTGTATTTTCATTTTTAATTTAAATACAAAAAACTCCTGGCAACGTACTGATGGTGGGTAGGAAGAGAATACAAACAGGATTTGGGGAGCTGCTGCCAAATCACAGCTTCTATAAAATCTATTAGTAGTGGAACACTGTAGGTATTTCCCTGCCACCACCATAAATGCAGGATTACATGCATACCATGATTTCAGAAAGGATTTCTGATTGGACTATTAAGTCCAACACCAAGAGACATTCTTTAATTAATCTCCTCAGTACATTTCAGTTACAGTTTGTTCTTTATAGGTACAGTGTTTTCATGGTAGCCTGAGCCAAATCTCACTTAATTTTGGTTTTGGCTTCTACATGATAGATGACAAAAATAAATAAATCTCTTCCAGCAAGGACATTATTCATACTTTGCTGAATATTAATGAGCTAGTAAGATACAATTTGCCAGACCTGTCATGATACAGGTATAAAATGCAAATGCTGCTAGCGAGCTGTCAGTCAGAGATCTATGATTGTTCACATAGCTTGTATTCGAGTAAATAATTTGCCTAAGTTAATAGGGACAGATGTATTAATTAAGGATAAACATAAATGCACATTTTTACAAAGGATGTTTCATTACTAATACTCTATTTTTAGGTAGTATGTAGCATTCCCTCACATCTACTTAAATAAAAGAAACACATTCCACATTCATTAGGTGTTCTGAGCCCAAGGGTCTGGTATTTATGAATGTTGTATTTCATGTTTATCTCCGTAGCAAACAAGTATGTGTACTGCTCAAGGCTGATGAGATTCTCGGAAGCCTGTAAGCCCCTGCCAAAGTTACTTTCTATCACATCTGCAGAGAAGCTCTGTGACAGAAATAATAATCTGCTGTGGGTCGATTATATTCACACTACCAACATAACTCTCCTGAATGGATCAATTAGAGCAAATGCTGCCAGCGAACCATCCTACAAATGTGGAATGGTTACCTCTTAATGACTTTTCCCTAAAAATCTGAAGGCTGTGGTAATTTGCAATGCATGCATTAAAGAAACAAAAAACAAACCAACAAAAGCATTCCTTGCAATTGCTCAGAGATCAGGTACTTCTCCAGAAACTATGATAAAAGGCAGTACACTCTTTTTGAAAGCTTTCCAACCTGCCTCAGTGGACGGCATACCTCTGGCAGTGGGGTGGTTCCAATCTCCCAGGCCCGTGACTTTGAACATAAACAGTAACTACTCAATTTCTCTCAGGCATTTATAAATGCCAGGTACCTTTTAACCTATAAAACAAAATAGAGCAACAATACCCTGGGCGTGGACTTCCCATACCAAAAAAAAGAGTGATAATTTACCAAAGTTCATGCCAAACTTTCTCATTATACTTGGCCATTCCTTCTTCTTGCATGTTAAATCGTCAACCTAAACTCACAGCCTGGAGAACCCTTCCTACAACTATTCAGAGCAGAGTGAGATGTGTGCAGGAGATGCATTTGGGAGCCTTGCAACCCTTTCCTAGGCAGACGATCAACAGCTACTAGAATGAAGTGTTTGTGAGAGATGCTAAACCCTCTTATATTGACTAATCCATTGATCAGTCCATGGAGCCACATAAGTTTTCTTTAGAACATTTATTTTCTTTAGATTGATGAGACTGATGGGTGTTGAATAGGGAAAAAAGTTGCACCCATTTAATTGCAGTGTTAAGCCACTTTTTTAAGAAGGTTCTATGGCCTGGGACCACGTAGGGTGGAAATCATTTAAAGACAAATCATTTGAAGACAAATCATTTAAATGTAAACACTTTCCTCATGGCTTCCTTCTGTCCCCACTATTGACAGTCAAGCACCATTATCAACTGTAAGAATGGAAGCAGAAGGTCATCAGGTCTTATCCAAATCTCTGAAGTTAATAACTCATTATTTCCATGAACTTCATTTTGGAAAAAAACTCTTACTGCCGCAGCCACAAAAATACTGTTGGTGGTTAAATTTAACCCCTTTAAAATGTCTTGTTATGTAACTGGTATTGTGTACGACAGCCGCAAAAAGTGATTAGTGCTGAGGAGAGATTATCTGTTTATACCGTGGGCCCTTCTGAACTATTCAAGGTAAATAACTGAAACAAGGAAATGCAAAGCTCATAATGTGATGCTAGCTTTGCCCTGCTCCAGTTATCAGCACACTGGTAACACCGGTACCTGCGCAGTCCCACTTCAGGACTCACAGAAAACACCGAGTCAACCAGACGCATGATGGAGCAGAGCTGAACTGCTCTTTGCCAAAGCCACTGTGAAATTCAGGTCTAGTAGAGCAACAAAGGTTGCTGTTCTTGACAAACACTCCACGCTGGGTACGGATTGACAACACCACATCACCTGAGTGTCTCTTTATGCCTGCTTGTTAATGATGTGTGGATTTTAAGGTCAATAGGGACCACCTGATCCTACAGCAGAGCAAAAGTCATCCTTCTGGTTAGTCCTGTGCTAAGCCCAATAACTAGTGACTGGCTAAAGCCTGACTTCCAGAAAGGCATCCAGTCTTGATTTGAAGGCTGCAGGAGAGAGTAAAGCCACCAGTTCCCCTGTTAACCTGTTAATTTTCTAGTTTTCTTCACCACCCAGATCCAAGTCTGGCTGTCAGTTGACCATGAAAGTAGCCTTTGTTATAAGCTGGAAGTGTTGGTGCTGTTTGCAGAAGTGAAGGTGAAACAGATAGAGGAAGGCAAAACCCTTAAGACTGTGTCTTAGATGCTTAGATGTTCTTGGTTCCTTCCCAGCCTCCAAGACCACAACTCGCTTACAGATTTCCTGGTTTTACAAAGTTTGCATCTGCCTGCTTTCCCCATTCTGGAAGGGCATGAAGAAGAGAAGTCTTGAATTAATGGCACCATTAAAAGAAATGTTTAGGGGTATTTAGGATCCAATGCACAACATGTGGGAAATCTGCAGTTCTGCCAACTGATCAGCAAATACCCGCTAGCCTTGTAATAGAGAACAGCAACTAAAATATTATTGCCTCTCACTCAACAAGCACTTCTGGTCTTCTAGCCACTGAGACTGTAAGGCTCTTCCCATTTACTCACTAAACATTTTGGTCACCAGAATTTTTGTACTGCCTTCTGCTATGGCACCTTTTCCTCTCTTTCAATTTTAGGCAACAGCTTTCCCCAGCTGTGCTTTCTGAAATCTTCAGTTTCCTGGCTACCTTGTTGTCCTTTTTTTTCGTTTCTGTTTGCTAAGGACAAAGTATTTAGACCTCAGGTAAAATCTTACCTGAAACCCTCACCCTATATGGACTTTGTCAGATGAAACAGTGGCATTACCCACATCAGCAGTCATCAAAATTATACAGAAACAGCATCAAATGCACATAAGGCACACACTTCACTGTGACATTTGACAATTGTTTGTTATCAACCAGAGATTACTGAGTCTCTGAAAGCTGGGTTACAAGCTGGCAAGTACACTGCAATTGTTATGGTGCTGTCTTCTGCTGTTGCCCACAAAGTATCACCTCAGGTATCCCATCACTAGACCCCTCTTATTCTAGACCCATATTTGATCTCCTACCCCCTTGCACTTCACGTCCCATGGTCCTTGTTATGCCCTACTCTCTCTGCTGCTGCTTGACTTGGATCTCTGTATCTGCTGAGAAAAAAGTACAAACCGCAGTTTTTCAAAGATTGTTATATTAGATTTGCATTGGCAGATTTTTCACAGGAAAGGCAAAAACATAGATCTGAAATATAGAATTTCTAGCTACACACTTCAGTCTTTGGCTCAAAACCCAGGAGGCTATAACTTCTCAACAGCATGACTGCAAAGAAGTCTTTATGACACCTAATATGATATTTTTATCCATAGATTTTCTCTGAATATTTTTAGTTGAAATTAGAAAAAAAAAAAAAAAAGGAAAAAGACATCAACCTGATGTGGCATCTTGCTTGGAGAATTCACTTAGGACAGTTAAATTTTAACAAACTTACCAGCAAATGAAACTAGGAGTTAGAATGCCTCAAAACTAAACTGTGCAAGGCACCACCTTCCTTGCTCCACCTCTGCTCCTTATGCCCCTATGCCAAGTGCTTGGTTTTGACACAAGAGGCTGACCACAGGCTGGATCTCCTAGCTGAACTGAGCTAGTGTCCAAGGACTGAAGGAATGTGACTCTTTCATCTGTTCCATTTCCACCAACTGTCAGTGTTGTCAGAGTGAATTTAAAACTAAGAAGCAGAAAATTGTCCTTGGTACCTACTCCTTGCGATGAACCTCAAAGATCTGCGCAGTTAAACCAAAAGAAATGAGGATCTCCCAAAGACATTGGCAAGAGGAAGTAAAAGCCCATCCAATACAGGCAAGAAGGAGGAAATGCAAAGGGACCCATTTAATTTTGACTTGTCTTATTTGCAAGAATTCAGGCAAAACGCTTGGTAATACTTATACTACCACTATTCTCCTTTTTGTCCCTCTCTGGGACTCTCCATTGCAGAGAAATCACTTTGGAAACAACATCACATTTCCCCCTTTCCATAAGTTAATTTTGTATGTGATTTTGCCTTCTTGAGTGGAACAGGCAGCAACCTGGGCAAAGTGTTATGCTAGAGATGGAGAGTGGGATGAAACAAGAAGCTGTGCAGAGTCCAAAAGCTCTGATATGTAATACAGAAGGTCACCAAGATTGGAGCAGGAAGACGATATGGCTGGAAGAAAGTGAGAATATTGGCAAATTTATCAGTATTAAGAGCACTAGTCCTATGGCTAGATCTAGAGCCTCAGCTCATCAATGTGGTTGTGACAAGAAAAGTCCTAAGTTGCTCTATTTTCAATGTCAGACCAAGGGGATATCATTAAAAAAAAAAAAAAAAAAAAAAAAAAAAAAATAAAGAAAAAAAGAAAAAAAGAAAAAAAGAAAAAAAAGAAAAAAAGAAATGTTTGCTCTCCATGAAGTATCAGTTCAGTAGGTGATAAATCTGTTTCATCTCACTTCTGAAGTAAATTATTCAAGGTCTTTGGTACCCAGCTGTGAGATAGGCATAATATCAACATACCAAGCTTTGCATCAGAGGGATATATTCTGGCAAGAGAGGCTTTCAAAGAAAATTCACTTCATTTTCCAGGACATACAAAAACAATAAAACCATCTTCCTCCTTCCATAGAGTAGCAATTACCAGAATAAAACCAAGACTTCTGGCATTAAAATGCTTTCAAGAAACAAACTTTGAGCCTGTCTAGTCACAGCCTGCTTTTATGCTATACAAATTGTTAGGTTTGAGTAGCATAAAGGGTGCAAAAATTTCTTGAGTTTAAAACCTGGCTCTCTTCAGAAATCAGCCTCAAGCTTGATACAAAAATGAAAAATCCATGAATGAGAAACAAGTCTATATGTATATATATATGTCTGTGTGTAAAAGGAGCCGGGAGGGATGAAAGAAGCAAAGTATAGGAGCAGTAAGGAAGAGAAGGAAAACAAAGGAAATAAATAATCATGCAAAGCCAGATTCTCAGCTGGGATAAAATATTGTTGCTCCATTAAGGTCAATACATCCAGACAATTTTTATGTTTAATGTAAGACCCTTTGGCTTCATCTGCGGTAGACCAATTTCATTTAAGCCTATACCAATTATTTTCAAAATTGGCTGTAGCCAGAAGATGTGATACTCCACAAAACTTCCCCAGTACATTCATTTTTAAAATAACATCATTTCATCCAGGCTGAAGCAGAAATATATATTTTTGACAAAGGGAGTTAATACCACCCCCAGCCAAAATCTGAACGAACCGTCACCACTGCCCCTGATGCAAGGCAGTGGAGCAAGGTGCCCACTGCAGGCAACTTCGTACTTTCCTTTCCCTCTGCTAAATTGGCTCCTGTAACTGCTAGGAACATGCAAAGTTTTCCCAAACAACCCGCTGCCAACAAGCCAGGGGTGAGGACTGCCTTGTGCTTTCAAAGTGGGAACTACATTTTGCTCTGCATTTGTACAGCATTTGTACCCTGAGAGGATGTAGGTGTTTCCAGCAGGCATACAATAAACATTTGAATATGTTTCTTGCCATCTCTCAGCAAACTAAAGCATCTCTGGAATAACTGAGATGTGGTGGGATAGCTCGCATGACTGGAGTGCTGTGATGGATGGATGCAGACTCTTCAGGAGGCACATATACGGCAAAGGAGGAGAGGATTACCCTGTATGTGATGCAGTAGCTCAGATATATGGAGCTCTTGTATGGAACTTCATGGGATGTGAGAGCTTGGGAGTCAGGATCAAAGGAGAAACCTGTGAGGGTTATGTTGGGGAGGAAGCACATTACAAACCAGCAGACAGGGTGAGAATGGGGGCGAAACCTTCTTTAAGCAGCTCAAAGAAGCCTCTACACCACAGACCCTGGATTTTATAAACTCAACACATACAAGTCCACGTAGTAGACGGGCTGCATCTAAATGTGCCCAAAGAACTGGCCAATTTTATAACAGAGTCCACTTTCTATAATTGTTAGAAGGTCACAGAAATCATAGGAGGTCACCAATGACTGCAGAAAGGCAAATGCTGAATCCACCTGCAAAAACACTTGAAAGAACAAGCCAGGCAACCTCACTCCACTCCCTGGAAAAATTATGGAGCCATTTCACAGCACATGGAGGAAAAGGTGATTGGAAACAGTTACATGGATCCACTCAATTGCTTTCTATTCCATTCTACAAATGGATTTGTAGACAAGAGGAAAGGAATGGATGTCATTTACCTCAACTTTAGCAAGGCATTCAACACCATCTTCTACAATGTTCTTGCAGCCAAGTTAGGATGTTGCAGTTTAGATGGATAGACAACCAGTTGGATAAAAAGCTGATTGGATGATTGGCCTCCGAGCATCATGGTTTAATAGGTCATAATCCACCTGGAGGCCAGTATTCAATGAGTTACTGCAAAAGTTTATCCTGGGAGATGTACTGACCTTACATCTTTATCAGTGACTTGGAGGAGGTGATGGAGTACCTGCTCAAAAATTTGCAGCTGAACTAGGATGACCAGATGACATACTTGAGGGCAAGGTTGCCATCCAGAGGGACATTTTTCTCCATGACGATAGTCAAGAAGTGGGGTAGGTTGACCAGTGAGGTTGTGCAGTCTCCATCTTTGGAGGTTGTTAAGATCTGACTGGATAAAGCCCTGAATGATCCAGTCTGACTTCAGGACTGACCCGCTTTGAGCAGAAGATGGGGCTACAGACCTCCTGAGGTCTCTTCCAACCTGGAATATCCTAAATTTTAAAATATTTTGTTCAAAGGCAAAAAGCTGTTTACAGGTGTTTGTAATTATTTAATTTTTGTTAGCTTTCTAAAATAAACAAACATGGCATATTATTTGGCAGAAACAGTTTATTTCTTGCCATTCCTTCATTCTCTGTTTTCCCTTTTTTCCTTTTCCTTTTCCTTTTCCTTTTCCTTTTCCTTTTCCTTTTCCTTTTCCTTTTCCTTTTCCTTTTCCTTTTCCTTTTCCTTTTCCTTTCCCTTTCCCTTTCCCTTTCCCTTTCCCTTTCCCTTTCCCTTTCCCTTTCCTTTCCTTCCGCTTCCCCTTCCCC